>LR990619.1:27702784-27938736 GCA_905147815.2 Phalera bucephala | reverse complement strand
ACTTAGCATCAATCGGAGGTTTGGAGCGTCATGGAACGTCGCTCAGCCATGAGGTTTCGGGTGTAGTCAGATAGTTTTTTGAGGCCTATTTTTACGGTGGGTCTTAAAATACTTGGACCCGACCGTATGAACAGTCTCTACCCAGCCTGTTGTTGATTTCGTCCACTGATGCGCTGCTGTCTAGCAATTCGAAGCGGTTTGACAATTCGAGTTGAAAGTTCTCGGGGTTTTGGATATATGCATGAGTAGGTCGGAGCGTAGACTTCATCAGACGCGATCTTTCCATTTTGACATTAATATTTAATGTGCCTCTGGACCATTCGGTGATCACTGCCGGTTTTTACCCTATGAATCACGGAGACATCATTAAATATTTGTCGCTTGGTGCTCATGATGAAGTCTATCTCATTTTTTGTGAACCATCAGGGCTCATCCAGGTCCATTTCCTATGAGGCGGCTTCTGAAGAAAGAGTTCATCATAAAGAGTCCCTCTTTCTCCAGAATTTCGGCACGCTCTGACCCCTGGGGTTGCGCTGCCCCATATCCAAATTGCCCCACTCTCAACTCATCATCGCCCCGTTTGCCCAGCCACGCATTGAAGTCACCCAATAACCACTGTAAAGTGTGTTTTGGAAGTATGTATGGCTCTACTAATGTCCTCAATACATAACTTCGACGTCATCATCTGAGTATGCCGAGGTCGGTGCGTAGACCTGTATGACCTTCAGCGAATATCTTTTGGATATTCTGAGTATCAGGTACGCTACCCTGCTCGACACACTAGTAATGGACACATCGTTGTTTATGAGTGACTTGTGGAGGATAAATCCGACACCACCTTGGGACTGCTGTTCGCCCTCCCGGTAGTAAAACAAGTTGCCGGATTTAAAGGTTATCGTGTCCTCGCCCTCTCTTCGGACCTCCGATAAACCAACAATACTCCACCGCAACTTGTTTAACTCTTCTTCCAGCTCAACTAGCTTCTCATCTGTCCTCAATGTGCGTGCGTTGTATGTCACCAGGGCCAATTTTCGGTTTTGGTGGTAGCCGAATCTCTGCCGGCGATTCTTAGCACCCCTTGTCCTGTCGTTACCATGGCTGCTACCGTGGCCAGGACGAACAGGACCGCCGGGGACTAGGGGCCTGGTTTTCCTACTTTCTTCCATAATTGGGGGTGTTTGCCATACTCGCCACGCTTGGCAGGCGGGTTGGCGAGCGCAGTTATTGGTCGTCGAAGTGTTAAGGGAACGCTGCTGCCCATTCCCTAGTTTTCCCTTAGTCGCCTTGTACGACACCCGATGGGATGAGATGGGTTGGTCCTATTCTAAGCCGGGAACCACGCAGCATACTTTTTATTTCTTCTTTTGCGGCATTTGCACAATAAAAAATGTTTATTTGTCCGTGTCCGGAACGGCGGGACCCATTTTAAGTGGACAATCTACTTTTTAGATTCCCGCAGGATACTTTTTATTTCTTCATATTAACACAGCTTAGTGGATTTTAAAAGAAACTTAGTATAGAGGTGAATTAGTACTTGGAGTAGTGAATCATGGAAAGACCTACCTACCTATGTCAAATTACAAAATAAACCGTGCGCAGCCGCATATTAATGCTATAGGGTGGTAGCATAGCAAAAGGACTTTGAAAACCCTTAATAACCACTACATATTATCACTAAGATAGTGACCCATCTAAAAAACAGACAGTCTGAGAAAGACAGTCTCAGAAAGACGCCATCGTGTGTTGAAGTGGCAAGTTTTAAATGCTTCACTGTTTAACATATAAGAGTATCTCTTTCTCCGTAACTATCACAAATACTGACTGTGTAGCCTCCATCTTAAACATATATTCATAATCCACACACACATTGTAGGGGTAAGGTGATTGATTCCTTATCCTACAGATGATTCGTGACCCGTTTGTGGGAGATAAAGATTGTTTGTTTCTTAAAATGGTTTTAATTAGAATTTACAATTAAAACATGTTAGTTGTTAGTTGTTTGAGTACAAAATTGCTACTGATATGTTAAATGTTATACAAATTCCAATGTTCTGCTGAATCGCAGGTTTACTGGAGGACGTTCGGATTGCAACATAATAATGTGCGTGTCCGTACATCCTGCCAGCCCTAAAAGTTATACAACCACAAATGTTAATAATATAAAAAGATATAAATGTTTTAAAATTAAATGTTGAATGTAGGTTGAGGACGTGCGTATTCCGATCTCGAGTGTTGGAACCGTGTAGTAGTTGTCCTCGGTAGGGTTCTCATCTCAATGTTGACGGTTGCGTTGTCGGTCGGCGCGGGCGCGGGCGCGGCGCGGCGCCTGTGCACGTAGCTGCACGCTGCCGCCGCCACCACCAGCAGCAGCACCACGAGGCTTGTGTACGACACCGCGTATTGGTGTATATCATGGCTTGTTATCCCGTTATCTAATTCGCTCTGGACCTGCAGTTCGTCTATTTTTTGTTTCAGTTCGTCTAGGTTGGCTGCATCTTGTTTTAAGTTTATTGTAAGTTTTGGAGAGAATTGGACTACAGGACTTGTCAAGTTATTTATATCATAGCTGTTCACTTTTGGTATGTGAATTTCGGTATTTATGTTTATATAACTCTCGTGCAGCGTTTTTGTATAAAATGTTGCGTCTTCGTGCTTTACTATACAATTAGGATCTACTTCAATAATTCCTGCTTTTTGTGTTGTTCTTGCACTGATGTGTTCATCACATATAAGTTTTAGTTCACATGTACTACAGCAGAAATAAATCCAAGTATTCGGCTTATGCAGCTCGACCCATTTGTTATTGCATGTGTCCTCAACGTACTCACAGCTCTTAGCGTATTTGCCGGTTATTAGTGATATTTCACAGGGCGTGTTATTACTGCGCATGTTATATGTTGGTTTGTTTAGCTTACAGATCAAGTACTTTTGCTCGACTACTGTACAGGTCCCGATATCTTTGACAAGGCCATGTATATTTCTTTTCTAAAGTTTATTCCAACGTCGTTTGTTTGTTTGTTTGTTATTTGTTTGTTTGTTTGTTTGTTTGTTTGTTTGTTTGTTTGTTTGTTTGTTTGTTTGTTTGTTTGTTTGTTTGTTTGTTTGTTTGTTTGTTTGTTTGTTTGTTTGTTTGTTTGTTTGTTTGTTTGTTTGTTTGTTTGTTTGTTTGTTTGTTTGTTTGTTTGTTTGTTTGTTTGTTTGTTTGTTTGTTTGTTTGTTGTTTGTTTGTTTGTTTGTTTGTTTGTTTGTTTGTTTGTTTGTTTGTTTGTTTGTTTGTTTGTTTGTTTGTTTGTTTGTTTGTTTGTTTGTTGTTTGTTTGTTTGTTTGTTTGTTTGTTTGTTTGTTTGTTTGTTTGTTTGTTTGTTTGTTTGTTTGTTTGTTTGTTTGTTTGTTTGTTTGTTTGTTTGTTTGTTTGTTTGTTTGTTTGTTTGTTTGTTTGTTTGTTTGTTTGTTTGTTTGTTTGTTTGTTTGTTTGTTTGTTTGTTTGTTTGTTTGTTTGTTTGTTTGTTTGTTTGTTTGTTTGTTTGTTTGTTTGTTTGTTTGTTTGTTTGTTTGTTTGTTTGTTTGTTTGTTTGTTTGTTTGTTTGTTTGTTTGTTTGTTTGTTTGTTTGTTTGTTTGTTTGTTTGTTTGTTTGTTTGTTTGTTTGTTTGTTTGTTTGTTTGTTTGTTTGTTTGTTTGTTTGTTTGTTTGTTTGTTTGTTTGTTTGTTTGTTTGTTTGTTTGTTTGTTTGTTTGTTTGTTTGTTTGTTTGTTTGTTTGTTTGTTTGTTTGTTTGTTTGTTTGTTTGTTTGTTTGTTTGTTTGTTTGTTTGTTTGTTTGTTTGTTTGTTTGTTTGTTTGTTTGTTTGTTTGTTTGTTGTTTGTTTGTTTGTTTGTTTGTTTGTTTGTTTGTTTGTTTGTTTGTTTGTTTGTTTGTTTGTTTGTTTGTTTGTTTGTTTGTTTGTTTGTTTGTTTGTTTGTTTTACTTCGTACTTGTATGAAGATATTCTGCAGACCACTTCCGCCAGAAATGTTGGTGCATTTGCTCCATTAGACGCCATCTATGTTGGAAACTGACTTTACAGTCTGTTATTTTTTCTTCGGGCAATGATGTCAAAGGTCTCCCAATTAGAAAATGGCCTGGAGTTAGGTATTCCAGGTCTTCAGTGTCTTCCGTCAATGGACACAGGGGCCTAGAATTTAGGCATGCTTCAATCTGCGAGATTAATGTTAAAAATTCTTCGTAGGTGAGCTTTTGTGTTCCTATCACACGTTTCAGATGGTGTTTCATGGACCGAACTGCGGCTTCCCGCAGTCCGCCTGCAGATGGCCAGCTAGGGGCATTGAAATGCCATTCCACTCCTAGGTTATTCATGTTTTGTTGCCAAGAGTTTGTCGTTTGAGTTAGACGAAGCTGTTGGTACAGCTCTCTTTTTGTACCTATGAAGTTGGTGCCGTTGTCACTATAGAGATGTTTTGGTCATCCTCTTCTAGCAATCAGCCTTTTTAAAGTCATTATAAATGTTGGCGTGGACAAATCGCTGACCAACTAAATGCACGGCCTTCGTGACCATGCACACAAAGATGGCAATGTAGCCTTTAGATGTTCGTACTCCTCTGCCTTTGTTTAGCTTCACCTCCACGTAGCCGGTGAAGTCCACCCCCGTGTGATAGAAGGGCGGGGATTGAGTTATGCGAGCAGCAGGTAGATCAGCCATGCGTTGTTGTTGGACTTTTCCATTAAAACGGCAGCATGTTACACATTTTCTTATGTTTTTTCACTGTTTTGTTGCCACCAATGATCCAGTATCGTTGTCTCAATGTGGCTAATGTTAATCTGGCTCCTGCATGTAGGGTTGTTAAGTGCGCTTCGTTAATCAGTAATGTTGCTAGTTGACTTTCTTCCGGGATGATAATGGGGTGTTTCATATTTTCTGGTAAATAAGAATGTTTCAGTCTTCATCAAGTAATCCTTTACCGTCCAGGACAGGATTCAGTTTGTAAATGCGACTTCGTTTTATTACGAACCCATTAGTTAATAGCTCTGTTATCTCTTGTTTATAACAAAACTCTTGAACGTCTTTAATTATAATTATCCGTGCTTCTCGTATTTCACCTATTGTTAATTGCTTTGATTCATCGTGCTCCTTTGGGTGGCGTGCTCTGTTTATGAAACGTAACACCCATGCGATAATCCGGCACACTTTGTTTACATTGTTATATTTATTTAGTGTTTCTGTTATAATGTTGGGTTCCGTACACCTTTTTATCACATTGTACACTTTTATTTCTTTGTCTGTTGTTATTTTAAGGTGATCTTGTGTACTAGGAATGCAATCATTTTGTAGCCATTCTGGTCCATTCCACCACAGCTTGAAATTATGTAACTGAGACGGCATCAAACCTCTCGATGCGCAATCTGCTGGGTTTTCTTCGGATTTTACGTATCTCCAATTTTGTGGTGGTATAATGTTCGTTATTTGCTTGACTCGATTAGCTACGAACGACTTCCATCTGTTAATGTCACCATTGATCCATCCCAAGACTACCATGGAGTCAGTCCAGGCTGTAACATTGATCTCATTCCTGTTCATACATTGTTTTATTTTGTTAACTAGTTGGCTCAGTAGTTGTGCACCACATAATTCTAGTCTGGGCAATGTTTGTTGTTTTTGTAAAGGGGCAACTCTTGTCTTCGCCGCTATTATGTTTATTTGTATTTGATTCTTGCTGTTTCGTATGACGCTATAAACAATGCATGCGTACGCTTTTTCTGACGCGTCACAGAATGCATGGAGTTGCATGTTTTCTTGGGTGATGTTTGCACCCAGCCATCGTTTTATATGAAATTCCTTGCATGTTGTTAATTCATGTCTCAAGGCTGTCCATTGTTTCTGAATATGTTCAGGAATATTTTCGTTCCATTCAATTTTACTTTTCCAGATATCTTGAAAGAGTATTTTTGTTTTTATTGTTATTGGAGACAGCCAGCCCAAAGGATCAAATAACGTCGAGATCTCACTCAGGAGCTGCCTTTTTTTTGTTGTGGTTAATTTTGTTGGTTTCAAGGTTGGTTTCAAAATAAAGTTATCTTTTTTCGGGTTCCAACTTAGGCCCAATGTTTTCGATGTTTCCGACTCTGTGAAATGAACGTTGAGTGGATTTCTCATCGATTCAGGCAAATCTTCTACCAGTTCTGGTTCGTTACTAGCCCACTTGCGGATGTTGAATCCTCCACTCTTCAACAATTGTATCAGCTCATTTCGAGTTTCTTGAGCATCTTTAATTTGGTTGCAGCCAAATATTCCGTCATCCATGAAAAAATTATGTTTTAATATGTGTTTGGCCTTCGGGTAGTTGTAGCCTTCATCTTCTGCCAGCTGATGTAATGTTCTTAAAGCCAAAAACGGAGCAGCTTTTGTGCCGTAAGTTACAGTGCACAATTGAAATTCTGTCATGGCTTGTTCTGGACTGTCACGCCAGATGACCGTCTGTAGTGGCTGGTCATCAGGATGCATAGCAATGTATCTATACATCTTCTCGACGTCTGCTGTTAGTGCGTACCGATACTGTCTCCATTGTAATAGGATTGCTTGCAGATCGGCTTGCAAATTGGGTCCACTCTCCATCAGGCCGTTAAGGCTGCATTTTGTACTTGTTTTCGCAGAAGCGTTAAACACCACTCTCACTTTTGTTGTTATGGAATTTTCTCGTATTATTCCATGATGTGGTAGAAAGTACTATTGTTACTTGTGAACTTCTTCATATGTCCCAGATTTTTGTATTCGGACATGAAGGCTCTGTAGCTTTGTCCAAAATTGACATTATTGGCCATTTTTCGTTCAAGCATCTTAAATTGTGCAATTGCTTGAGGTTTAGATGTTCCTAGTTTTTCACAGATCTCTTGTTTCAGTGGAAGGCGAACCTGGTATCTTCCATCTGTTAACCTGATTGTTGTTTCCTTGTAGTATGTTTCGCAAGGATCTTGCTCGTTTTGTTCTTTATTATTATTTGTTATATCTTCATAATCCCAGAATTTAGCTATTTCTTCTAGGTTGTTTATAGTAACATGGCAGTGAAATGTTTTGTATCTCCCACAAATAATCCACCCTAGATGGGTTTGTTGAGCCACGGTATTGGAATGTTTTGTTTTTATCAGACCCTCTAACAAAATTTCTGAGTATATGTCAGCACCCAATAATATGTCAATGTTTCCAGCTATGTTAAATTTTGGGTCTGCTAGCTTAATGTTCTCCAAATGTTTAAAGATTGATTTCTTTATGTTATTGTTCGGAAGCTGACTTGTTAGTCTGTTCATAATCAAGCTTCAAATGTGAAGTCATTATGCAGAGATTTACAGGATAGTTTAACCATTCCTTTGCATTTGTTTGTAGGCGAAGACCCAATTCCATATACCGCCGCATCCAACTTGCTTCTCTTCAGCCGCAGTCGTTGAGCAGCGTCTTCTGTTATCATTGTAACTTGTGAACCTTGGTCTAATAGGGCTCTCAGTTTGATGTTGGTTCCAAATGAGGTCTTGACTTCGATTTGGGCTGTTGCTAAGAGTACATCATTGCATGGTTCGTTACACACATGGGTATGTCTTTGACCCTGTTTGTTCGTGGAATTTTCCCGTTCGTTATGTAATGCATCATGCAGTAAAGTGTTATGATTGTTACTGCACTGTTTGCATTTCTTCGTTGACGTGCATTGAACTCCGTTATGGCTAAACAGGCAGTTTTTGCATACGCCAAGTTTGTTCGCTGTTATGAGTCGGTCTTGTGACGTCATGTCTATAAATTCTTTACAACTGTATAATCCATGTTTCTTGTTACATTTAGGGCATTTTATAATAAAGTTTTAAAATGTCTTCGGCGACTGACTATTATTGTACTGTTCATTATGTTGTTTATATTTTCTGTAATTGTACATAGGTTTCTCCGAAGTTGTTGCTTTTTCTGCGTTCGTACTACGGCTAGGCTTAATGTTTGTTTCCAACGCCATAAATTTATTCTCTGAATAAGTCCTTGAATGTGGTCCACTGCGCATAGTTACCCGCGAAGCTAGGCAGTTCTATTTTAGGTGCTGATGTCTCCTGATGGTTGCGCTCCCAGATTTTGTTATTAATCATTGTTTTAGCCACTTCGTACATTTTTTCCAGCTTGTTATATGTTTGTTCGTGGGAGCTTACGTCATAAAGTATGTTATCCAATTTCCAGTATAATTTATCAATGTTTTCCCATCGCTGGGTGATAATCTTGAGTTTATCTTCCAGTTGCCACTTTTCTGTAAGTACTCCAATATCCAGATTGCGTATTGTTCTTTCAAATGCCTTAACATTAGATTTCTGTTCGTTAATCAAAGTCATGGTATTTTCGTCGTATTTTCGTTCACCGTCACTACCTCTTCCCTCACTGGCTTCTCTAAAATACTCATTCTCTTCAATGTTTCCTTCTTCAATGCTAGCTGTTGCTTGCAGTTGTTCTCTTAGCATTTGTTCTTCATGCGTGATTCGGCGCTCCAGTTCTTGCTTGGAGGTCAAAATCAACATTTTTGTTTGTTCATAAAATTGTTGGAGTTTTTCAAATACCTTGTTGTCAAAGTAATTACCCTTTTTCTCAGTCTTTAGTAAAGAAAGACGGGTATTGTTAAACTCAAATGTTGACCAATTGTTTTCAAGTTTCTTCAGACGCTTGTCATGGTATTCAAGAGTTTGTTTCCTTGACGGGCTATCTTTCTTGAAGTTGGCCTGAATGGCTTTGATGATCTCCACCAGTTCAGCCTGTTGTTGTAGAATATCATCATACGAATCCGTAGACATTATGTTATGTTGTTATTTAATATGTTACTTAAATTTGTTTATGTTATGTTGTTCCCTGTTCACCTACTTGGTAAAATGTTTCCTGTCTTCACACTTGTTTAATTGTTCACTGTTTTCACCCGGCACTAGTTTTGTTTAATCTTTAGTGACTTTATCAGCTTAGCTACGTTATGTGCAACGTCTCAATTCGCCTGGGGGATTCCGCTGGTGGAAAGCCAGGTAAACCGATTTGCTAACGCAGCAAAGATTCTAAAACACTAAAGCAGGGCTCGAAGGACCAAAATGTAGGGGTAAGGTGATTGATTCCTTATCCTACAGATGATTCGTGACCCGTTTGTGGGAGATAAAGATTGTTTGTTTCTTAAAATGGTTTTAATTAGAATTTACAATTAAAACATGTTAGTTGTTAGTTGTTTGAGTACAAAATTGCTACTGATATGTTAAATGTTATACAAATTCCAATGTTCTGCTGAATCGCAGGTTTACTGGAGGACGTTCGGATTGCAACATAAATACAGTAAAATTCACTATATAGAATAATAATGTGCGTGTCCGTACACACATACCGTCACGCCTATATTCAACAAGCGGGGGTGGCAGAGGTGTACTGAGTACACCCACGTTTCGCCGACGATGTTAGGTCCCATGTAATAGGGGCGAGCCTATTGCCATATACTGGACACATTCCAGACTCCAGACTAGTACTAGGAAGTTTTCGTTAGGAAAACTACACTTGTCCACCCTAGGATTTAAACCCAGGACCCTCGTGATCACAAAGCGATGCGCTTTGCCACTAGACCAACGAGGCAGTCATAATAATCTACTACAGGTACAATAAACTTACATGCTCGGCATTTTCAACGTCAGACTCGGGATCCAAGAACGACCAACCGCCGTTGTCGAAGAAGCCCTCGATGTCGTCCGTGATCGTCTTCATGACCTTCGTCCAGTTCAACGACTGAATACCTTCTGAATAGCGGATGTCGCATGAACTGTGGATAACCATAGAAAAAATATGTATTTACAGTGTCTATAACGCAGTGTGTCAACACTCTTTATAACGCAAGCACCGTTCTTTCCGAAGAAATATGTTAATATTTAGACGCCAGCAAATATTTACAGAAGTGTTTAATAGTGTAAACACTACTCACGCCTATATTCCACAGAGGGGGTGGCAGAGGTGTACTGAGTACACCCACGTTTCGCTGACGATGTTAGGTCCCATGTAATAGGGGGCGAGCCTATTGCCATATACCGGGCACAATTCCAGACTCCGGACTCGTACTGGGAATTTTTCGTTAGAAAAACTACATTTGTCCGACCTAGGATTTGAACCCAGGACCTCGTGATCACAAAGCGATGCGCTTTGCCACCAGACCAACGAGGCATAGTGTAATTGTTTTTATAATCAGCTTACAAAACTTTGAGGCGCCGAAAAAAATAATTGGCATAGCAAAAACAGTCAGGCAAAGTTAACAGAATATATGTGTTTGGAATAATTTAAGTACCTATTAAAAGAAATAAAATTAGAAATTATTATAATTGGTGTAATTTGGTTATTTACTTCTATTATAAAAGTTCTTTATAACGAAAAAATGGGCATTCCCTCAAATTCGTTTAAAGACTTTACACTGTATATGTCTATGGCAGTTATCGATATACAAGGTGTATCGTAAGAAACCCAAGACCTCAGACACTCCGATAAGATAATTACTTCACAAATTCAATACGAAAACCAAATTTCTATATGTAAAATTCTTTACCCTTGTTTAAGCACTTTTATACCCCGATTAACAATGAAACTTGTACATGTGTGTATGCATATTGAGAAATATGTTTTAGAGATGCATTTGAAATATCCGTACTGCTTTCAATCAAGAATAAATTTAGTTTCAAGAGTCTCCGTAACCGGCGAGCGTGTATGAGACGAACAATGAGAGTCGAGGAAGCCAGAGAGGTATGTAAGGAAAGAACCTGTTGGAACTCTGTACTCTCTGCCTACCCCGCAAGGGATCTGGCGTGAGGTTATAGATAGATAGATAGATAGATAAATTTAGTTTGTTATAGCGCACTTGAAGGAGTAACAGCATATTTTGCATATTGAAAGATAAAATGAAAAATACATTAAAAATTGTTGGAATGAATTGAGTTACCGATTAAAAACAAACTATTTTCAAGTCTGGCGTTAATTATGTTACACCTTGTATAAATCCACACCCACTCTTCGCCGGTTTTCAATATTTTAAGCTTGTTTTAGCAAGCCTATTGCCATTCAGGCTGTAAGTAAATATTTTGACAAAGACTTCTTAGAACTGTCAGGAAGTAATTAATCTGTTTAAGTTTTTATTTGAGCATCCAAATCAACATTCCAAGAGGGTATTCACTAATAGGAATTAAATCATAATGTGTCTAAAGGGCCATCGATCAATACGTGAAGGGGGGTTATTGTACGAAAAACTATGTCGAAAACTATGTCTGCAGCACGAGATGACCACCGATGTCCCCATAGTTAGTGACCAACGACACGATTATTGTTTCCGGTTATTTTAGTGCGCACATAAGCAGCGGTAGTTCACGCTATAACATAATTTTCTAGTCTCTGTAACCGGCGAGCGTGTATGAGACGAACTATGAGACGAACTATGAGAGTGGAGGAAGCCGGAGAGGTATGTAAGGAAAGAACCTGTTGAAACTCTGTACTCTCTGCCCACCCCGTAAGGGATCTGGCGTTTTGATATAGATAGATAACTTTACAAACTAGGATACCCGACAGCGGCGGGCATAATACTCACTTGAGCCATTCCTTGACATGATCCAGCATGTTCATAGGCACGGCGTTCACCATCGCTACTTTCTTCGCATAGTCTTTAAACACGAACACCATGTCGAAGTTCTTGAGATGGAACTGCACTCGCTCAAAGTGGACCAGCTCGACGTCTTCCAGCGCTATGACAAACGGCGGCCATTCTGTGAGGTTGACGAGGGCGCCCGACGTGGGCTGGAGAAGGACGGTGCTGCGGAACGGCGCACCGGGGAACCCTAACTCTCTGAAACGTGAATAGACTCATTTAAGTTTGACTTCTTTAACGTGAATCAAAATCAAAAGCCTCAACTTACCGAAACATATTACAAGGTTCAAGCTCCTGAGCAGTTTAAATTTGGACCAGTCTTGCAGTTCGACACCCAAGAATTTATAAAAAAATACTTCGTCCGATCCATTACCTTGTGATCCCTATACAAATTATGTACGACTACCAGGCGCCAAATTTGGTTGTTTTGTAAATCCATAATTTTTTTTTTTTTTAAAACGTAGCCCCCACACTAGGATTTATTCCAGTGTCGTGGGTGCGTTTACAAACATGAAAATTCACATACACAAATATCCAGACCGGAACGAATAATTGTGAATCACACAAAGATTTGTCCCGTGCGGGACTCGAACCCGCGACTATTATATACACTAAAATGAATTCGAAAGTAACTCTACCAAAGTAACTCTACATATATACTAAAATGAATTCGAAAGTAACTCTACCTAAACCCTGGGGCATTGCATACCAGAGAAGGGCATAAGACATTTTTGTAAGAAAAAAAAATAACCTGGTAAAAGCTAGTCCAACTTGTATGTCCAGTTATTTGGGTGTTTGTTACTCAAACACGCAAGAACAGCTGAACGGGTTTGGTTGAAATTTGCTACACAGATAGTTCATTTACCTGGATTAGCACATACGATGGTTTTTTTTATTCCAGTTAAATGGTAAGGTTATATATACACCGTCACGCCTATATTCCCCTAGCAGGGGTCGCAGAGGTATATTGAGTACATCCACGTTTCGCCGACATTATTAGGTCCTATGCAATAGGAGGCGAGCCTATTGCCATATACCGGGCACAATTCCAGACTCCGGACTCGTACTGGGCAGTTTTCGTTAGAAAAACTACACTTGTCCGACCTAGGATTTGCACCCAGGATCTCGTGATCACAAAGCGATGGTAATGGTAAGATTCCTGTCTAAAGTCAACGCGGACGGAGTTGCGGGCAGAAACTAGTCCTACTAATATTGTAAATGTGAAAGTCTGTATGTTTGTTACTCAATTACCCAAAAACGACTGAACGGATTTGGTTAAAATTTAACGCACAGGTAGTTTATAACCTGGATTAACACAAAGAATACTTTTTATCCCGTAAAAGTGTACGGTTCCTGTTTAAAGTCGACGCGGACGAAGTGGCGGGCAGAAACGAGTCCTATTGATATTATAAATGTGAAAGTTTTGTAAGATTTGGATGTATGTTACTCAATCACGGAGAAACAGTTGAACGGATTTGGACGAAATTTGGCACACAGATAAACTCAAACTCAAATCGTTTATTTTGCATAGGAAAATATAAGGTTCCTGTCTAAAGTCAACGCGGACGAAGTCGCGAGCAAAAACTATTTACACGAAAAATATTAAAATAAAAACCGACTTCAAAAAGCAAAAAATAAATATTTGAAGTCGGTACCGGTTAGTGCAGTCGGTTACTTAGCACCAACTTCAAATATAAATTTTTTGCCTTTTGAAGTCGGTTTTATTTTTTTTAATAAAGATTTTTATTTTACAATTTTAAGTGACAAGTGAATTATTTACTAATATTTATATACCTATATTATATTATTTTGCTGACTTGTGCAGTAAGGTACCGTACAGGATTGATATAATAACCATAATAACGGAATCTATACATTCGTGTTGTTCGCCGTTAAGGAGTCCCCTGATGAATCTTCAAGTTTCAAAGTTCAAAACCGATTTCATTAAAATGGAACCACCTCGAAATTATACTACACCCAACGCAAAAAGAATCATCAAAATCAATTCATAAACACAGACAAATTGTCGACCTCCTCCTTTTTTGAAGTCTGTTAATATTCTGATTAGTTCTGTGGCAGGGTACCAATAGGATTGATGTAATTGTACATAATACCCATAATATCACAATCTACGCATTCGTATTGTTTGTCGTTAAGGAGTTCCCTCGTGTATCTTCCAAGTCCAAGGATCAATACCGATGAAATTAAAATGGGACCTATACTGAACCCAATGCAAAATCGATTCATAATTGGCGGAATGATGCATACAAAAAAAAAGTCGAATTGAGAACCTCCTTTTTAGAAGTCGGTTAATAAATAAAATACCTGAAGGGCGTGTCGAACTCGACCTCCTGCTTGGTCATGTTCTCGACGCGCTCGCAGAAGCTCTTGAAGGCGACCTTGAGCTTGTGCCTGAGCTCGCGCTCGCTCTGCTCGGCCGCCAGGTCGTCGCGGTCGTGCATGTGCTGGTGCTTGCCCAGGTCCGTCGTGATCTCGCCCACCTCCGTGTAGAACTGGACGTCCACGTGCTTCTTCTTGCCTAAACATTGGACATTTATGTTGTGACTATAATATTTTTCACATAGGAAGAGTAGTGACAGTTCTAAGTAATAATATAAATAATATCAGCCTATACTGCCCACTGCTGGGCAAAGGCCTTCTCTCACAAATCGAGGTGAGAGAGATTACGTCATACTCCACCACGCGGACCCCGTGAGGATTGGTGGAGGCAAGTTTGTGGCCACCCGCTGTTGGTCTTATCAAGCCGCCTTTAAGGTTTTCAACTCGGCTTAAAGACCACCACATTAAGTGGTAACCGGGCTTAACGTGCCTTCCGAAGCACGGTTCTAAGTGCCAAAGGAAATTAATATTTAATTCAATGGTATTAAGTCATAAAGCCATAAGTATAGAAACGGGTCATGCCTCTTATTGCCAATAAATAAAGTATAATTTACTTTGACACTTACAACTGTCACAGTACCCACCTTACATGAAAAATCCTATAAGGGTAATTGCATAGAGCCGGGTTCTCGGTACAGACAAGGCTATTACAAGCCGGTGCGAGTCGGCACTATTTGGTGCGGGTAAATAAGATCATCATCAGCCTATAGCAGTCCACTGCTGGACATAGGCCTCTCCAAATACACGCCACTGGGTACGATCCTAGGCTACTCGCATCCAGTTTTTGCCAGCCGCCCTACAAAGTTCATCGCTCCACCTAGCCGGAGGAGTCCTGCATTACAGTTGCCAATCTGTGGTCTACAATCACTCGTTTGTCCCAGCGGTCATCGGTTGTTTAGCTAATGTGACCGGCCTATTGCCACTTCAGCTTACTAATCCGGTGGGCTATGTCAATAACTTTGGTTCTCTGTCGAATGACTTCGTTCCGGATTCTATCCTTCAGAGAAACTCCGAGTATAGCCCTTTCCATAGCTCGCTGAGTGACTTTAAATTTATGGACCAGTCCAATTGTGAGTGTCCACGTTTCGGCTCCAGGAGTCATAAAATAAGATAACACTTCGTAATACTGAAGACACTGTGACTTGAGACACGGGGCATGTGTAAATATAAAGAAGCAGGTTGAACTGTCTATCTGGACCGAATGATGTACATACATTCTTTATCCAGGTTGACATGCACCGATCAGTACAGGACAGTACAGACAAGTCGGTACCGGTACGTGTGTGTGTGTGTGTGTTTGAGTGATATACGCTGTTGGCCGTGAGGCCTTTACAGCTTCACCGGACTTAAGGGCGAGCGTGCAACCACAAGGGCAACGGGCGACATACTCCAGGGCGCCTCAAGGAGGAATGGCCTCGGGTTGGACAGTCGCTACGGGGGGAGGGGGTGTAATTAGTGCACCGGTCGGCGGGCTAGGGGATCTACGACTTCGTCGTCGTCGTCCGTATCCGGAGCGGAAAGAAGCGATGTCAAAGCATCGGGGGGGATCGGTGAGAACATGGCGCGGCCGGCGGTAGCGGCAGGGGTCGGGTTCGTAGTCGGCGGTAGCGGCAGGGGTCGGGTTCGTAGTCAGCGGTGGCTACGATTAGCGGATTCGCATGAGAAGATGCGTTCGCGAAGTGTCGAGTTGTCGGTAATATAGGCGCGAATAGATTCGAGACCGAGATCGGAGTGGAGGTCGACATTTCGTACGAACCAAGGGGCTCCTACGGCTTTGCGGAGGAAGCGGGACTGAACCGCTTGAAGTCTATCGATGTGAGAGTGGGTTGCATGCCCGAACACCTCACATGCGTACGTCATGATGGGTTGCACGCAAGTTTTGTAAAGTGTCACCTTATTTCTAAGGGACATTTTACTCCGCTTGCAGATTAGTGGATAGAGACGGCCGAGCACAAAGGATGCTCGATGACGGACTCGCTTGATGCTCGGGCGGACATGGTATTTTTTATATTAGGACCCTAACCGTGTATGCCAATGATAACAATTTAGAACCGTTAAATATATTGTCTCCTTATTTTCAACAAAACTTGGTGGATGAATTTTCAAAAATCTTTTTAAAATAAAAATAAATAAACACCGACACGCCTATATTACCCAAGCGGGGGTGGCAGAGGTGTACTGTGTACACCCACTTTTCGCTGACGATGTTAGGCCTCATGTAATAGGGGGCGAGCCTATTGCCATATACCGGGCACAATTCCAGAATTTTGTCCGACCTAGGATTTGAGCCCAGGATGTCGTGATCGCAAAGCACATTATTCACCGCTAGACTAACTAGGCAGTCTTTTCAAATAAAAAAAAAATCTAGGCACCTACATTATATTGTTAAGAATACGTGTGCAAAATTGCATGCTTCTAGACCTACTGATTTAAGCTTGTTATTGTCTGACAGTCCTTTAGTAATCAAGTTTTATTAAATAGAAGATATTCCTGCTTTACCTCAATCAGGAATATATGTAGTTTAAACACACGCGTCCTCCAGGGTGGGTATGTAACATCAAAAAAAAAATTACATTATTGATAGTCGACTTACCAAACATAATAGCATGTTTCAAATGGAAATGTAACAATATTATCATTTCTCCATCGCACGGCTGAAAGAACGCGTTCTTTATGTTATTATATAATATGTCTACTTTATCGCCTCTCACTGAGGTAAATCTGAAACCATTCGTGTGCGATTCCAGAGACCCGCTCATTCTCTTCGTTACGATATTCGGCCTTATGTACAAGTCCTTAAGTTTCGGATTGCCTTTACTCTGTGAGAGAACTAGAGTGTCCTGTTTGACCAAGTCTTCTTTCTCGCGTTCCTCAGCTTCTCGTGTTTTGAACTTTTTCTGTACTTCTTTTATAAGTCTGAAGCCTGTGTTGAGGTTTGATGACGGCGGTGATAGCTCGCCTGGCTCTTTTGTGTTTGTACTTCTGTATGTACTGGAATATCAATTTTATTATTAGCCACCATTAAAAAATTAGAATATAGGTCAGCCACAGAGTGACCGGTAATTGCTCGTTTTCCGTTCGGGAGGTGAATCATGGCGTATTCGAGTATTTTTCAAGACCTGTGGGGTCGCATGTGCGCCATTTTGGAAAAAAACTTGAAAAAAAATCTGGATCCAAAATAAAAATGTATGGGATGCGTGGTTAAAACTTTTGAAATAACTTCCTAGTATTGTCAGCTATCTGAAAAGTTAGATGAATGTAAAATAGATATTGCATCTTTTAAATAATAGAAAATAACGATCACGGTCGTGAAAACCGGACGACCCGACCGCGCTATTATAGCATTATTTTCCAAAAGGCGCACTTTTGGCTTGTTCGGCAGTGCTAGATTCACCTCCCGAACGGAATTTTATAAATTCAAGTAATTATTAGAGGGAGCAGCAGAAATAGCAGTGTTAGCTGAGTGGTTAGACCGCTGGATTGCAAAGTCGGAGGTCTCGGGTTCGAAGCCAGGCCTGTCTTTTCGAAAGCATGTGCGTTTTATAAATTAACTATCACTTGCTTTAACGGTGAAGGAAAACATCGTGAGGAAACCTACATGCCTAAGAGTTTCTCGAAGATGTGTGAAGTTCGCCAACCCGCACTGTGCCAGTATGGTGGACTATGGCCTAAACCCTCTCAGTTTGAGAAGAGGCCCGTGCCCAACAGTGGGACAGTTTCTTAACAGGGCTAATATTATTTATTTATTATTTACTAGTGGGAGACATGTTGAAATTATTATTTGGTAGGATTATGCAGTTATGTACAACTTACACTTCTTTGACAAAGGTGGCATCAGGTTGTGAGTAGTTCCCCCCCTCATTCCTGCCCATAGTGGCGCCGGGGTGGAAGAAATTTATCCTGAGGTATGTGTAGTCTCCCTCCACGGACTGCGAGATGTTCTTTATCGTGGAAATGTGGAATGGTACTGGTACGCCGAACACTGGTAGGATTACTGTTTCGTATTTACGATCTGGAATTTATATAGAAGTGATTATTAAAAGTTCGTAGGTTGCAGTGCCTGCCTGGTTTCGCCAACTATAACGATTTGATTCCGTAAGTGAAAACGTGATTGGCAATCACTTTTTTATTCAACACTAGCTCTTACCCGCGGCTATCCACGCGTTTATTTTGTAATTTGACTTAGGTAGGTAGGTCTTTCCAGGAAAGCATTACTCCAAGACCTGAGATACCTCCATAAATTATTGTTAATATGGCTGATTTAAAGCTTTTCTATCTACCCTGCCAAATATTGTAATCTAGCGTAATATTTCAAAAAAGGTACATTGCGAGCTAAGTATGTAACAAAGTTTTGTCAGTACATTTCGTGGCTGACTTCTCGTAAGAATACACGTTTATGTTCATATTAACAGTCAAACAGAAAGACAGACAGACATTAATTCCAAAAAAATTGTTTTCGCCTCTATAATAATAATAATATAAGATAACCATGGCAACCGCTGTCAACGACACGTCGTTTTGTGTAAATAAAAATTTTTTTGGCGAAGAAATATTGAAAAGTATCCGTTTAGACATCAACAAACATCAAAAAACAACACACTTTAAGAGCAAAATTTACAATGCGAACGTGGGTTCGCAAAATGTGGATTTGGAAGAAAAACATAACACATCTGTAAATGGCCGAGCCCAGCCGAAGAAACCCCGTGCGGCTGTGTCGGCAGCGGGATGCCCGGTCACCTAGCGCACGCCCAACACCTTTGCCCGGCTCGCCCACCTCGCCCCAGCCTTCGGAGGATGAAGATTTTTTTACACCGCCGACATCTGGGGCCTCTAGCGACGATGCCGGGATATCGGCGTCTCCACCTACATTAACATCTGCGAGGAGAGGACGCCCACCGCTGCCGGCACGCCTGGGACCAGCGGGACATTGTGCTCCGCCCACGGCCCCTGCTACCGGTGGTGTAGTGCGCCGCATGAGATGGACTCCAGAATTAAATTTGAGTGTCATGCGGGCCTACTATGGTGCTACAGAGGGAGGAACCATCCTCACCGCTTACCGTCCGAAATTGTTGTCTCTGTTTCAGGGGCTTCACCCGACTGTCGCCGTTACTGCGCAACGACTATCGGATCAAGTACGTGCCATCCAGCGGTGCAAGTTGTTGGATGACACAGTGCTTGAGCGACTGCACCGCGAAGCACTTCCTGCTCGTACTGAATCCAACGTGCGAAGTGTTGAAGATCCTATCTCTTTGAATAACTTCGCACGATCGGAGGAGGTAAATAGCGAGCAGGTAAGTGTTAGTGACCAGCTACAGGAGCAGGTGAGGAGAGCTCTGGAGGATGCCTTTGCGGAGTATCGGTCTGCACCGATTTCCCTAAGACCATGCCTACCCCGTTTGCCCATGCATAGACGTAACATTTCGCTTGTGAGTGCCCTAGACAATGTTTTAAAGCCACACTGGGAGACCAGTGTGGACTTATGTGATACCCATTCTATTTTGTACTGTGGAGCGGTGGCGGTGTGTCGGGTGGCAGGTGTAAGATTTCCTAATCTACATCGAGCCACCCAACCCACAAATGCTAAACCACTCTGGCAGTGCAGAATAGAGCGGCGTATAAATATGGCTAGGACACTCATAGCGAAATTGTTGTGCTTCCAGGCTGGAAACAACCGCCCGAGAGTTGTGCGTTTCGTGACCCAAGCCTTTGCAGGCACACGAGTGGCTCCTGTGGACTATGTGGCAGGAGTCGCGGAACGCATAGACTACTGGAAGCAAAAAGTTTATGCATGGGCGAAGAGGATTCGCAGGTATAAGGCGAGAGCAGACAGATACCACGTGAATCGCACCTTCCAGACGAATCAAAGGAGTGTATACCAGGCTTGGGAGCGCCCCCAAGAGAGAGTGACTGACGTGCACTTGCCAAATGCGGCCGTGATGGCCGAGTTTTGGCGTAAAATTTGGTCAGTGCCCGTCACTCACTCCGAGGGCGAATGGTTTGATGTTGTTGGACGATCCTGTGGGCCCATTCAGGAAATGGAGCCCGTAGTCATAAGCCGTGAAGATCTGGCCTGTGCGGTTCGTGCGGCGCCGAACTGGAAAAGTCCGGGGCCGGATGGGCTGCACGCATTCTGGCTAAAGAGGCTCCAGGGCTCACATTCTCGTCTAGCGACTCAATTCCAAGAAGCTCTTCAATTGGGATCGCTTCCTAGTTTTATGACATCGGGTGTCACTCACTTGATTCACAAATCTGGCAGTACTTCGGAACCTAAAAATTATAGACCGATTACATGTCTACCTACGGTCTATAAACTCCTTACATCCATTCTGAGAATAAAAATCAATAATCACCTTAAGGCACAGCATATTCTATCGCCTACTCAGAATGGCTGTAAGGGGGGGTCCCGGGGTACAAAGGATTTGCTCCTCATTGATATTGCCATTTGCCAACAGGTACGACGATCCAGAAAGAATGTCTCCATGGCCTGGATTGACTATAAGAAGGCCTATGATTCGGTGCCTCATACATGGCTGGGGAGGGTGCTAGAGCTGTACAGAGTACACCCGGCGCTATGCTCTTTCCTCGGTTCGTGTATGAGGCAGTGGACCACAGTTCTTCGTCACCCAGGATGTGGTGGCCTTTCTGGTTCGTCGGACTTGATAAAGATAAGCAGGGGTATCTTTCAGGGCGACAGTTTGAGTCCGTTGTGGTTCTGCTTAGCTTTGAATCCATTAAGTGCTATACTTAAGGATTCAAAGCTAGGTTACCATTTGCGGAGGGAGAGTGAGCCTATATCTCATCTACTGTACATGGATGACCTCAAGTTGTACGCTTCGAAGAAAACAGACCTGATGGAGTTGCTCAAAATAACCGGCAATTTTAGCAACGACATCGGAATGGAGTTTGGAGTAGACAAGTGTGCGGTCATCCATGTACAAAGAGGGAGAGTTGAAGATTCTTTTAATCTACAGCTCTCTGAAGATATATCCCTCAGGTCTCTCTCTGAAATGGATTCCTACAAGTATCTTGGTATGTCACAAGCCTTAAGTATAGCGGAACAGGATATGAAACAATCATTGGGGGATCGGTTCTTTGCCCGCCTGATAAAAGTGTTAAAAAGCCTTCTATCAGGTGGAAATAGGGTCCGAGCTTTCAATGGTTGGGTCATGCCTGTTCTTACATACTCTTTTGGCATACTAAGGTGGACTCAGTCTGAACTGGATGCCCTGGATAGAAAGGTCCGTCGATTGCTGACAGCGTATCGTATGCATCACCCGCGGTCGTCTGTTATGAGGTTGTACATCCCGCGGAAGTGCGGTGGTCGTGGGTTTTTAAACGCTAAGACACTACACAACCGCGAGGTGTGCAATCTCAGACAGTACTTTTTGAGTGTATCCGTGGTGATGTATCGAGATGTTGCCGCAATCGATAGAGGCCTAACTCCGCTTTCCTTGGCAAACGGGAACTGGCGAAGGCCCCAGGTATTAAGTACTTCGGACCGCACAGCCATATGGAAGGGCAAGGAGCTACACGGACGGTTCTATCGGGCTCTTACAGGGCCTGATGTGGACCAGCTCGCTTCCGTGACCTGGCTACGCTTCAGCAACCTTTTTGGGGAAACTGAAGGCTTTGTCTTTGCAATTATGGACGAAGTTATCATGACGAACAACTACCGGAAGTACATCCTAAAGGACGGCACGGTTGACATTTGTCGGGCATGCCACCGTCCCGGTGAGTCTATTAGACATGTAGTTTCCGGTTGTTCTCGTCTTGCTAACGGAGAGTACTTGCACAGACACAACCAAGTGGCTAGGATTATCCATCAGCAACTTGCTCTTAAATATGGCCTTGTGGACTCTGAAGTACCGTACTACCAGTACCAGCCTCTTCCAGTTCTCGAAAGTGGTCATATCACGCTCTACTGGGATCGATCTGTTATCACGGATAGGACTATTGTAGCCAATAAACCTGATATCGTGATAATAGATCGATCGATGCGTCGTGTAATGCTAGTTGATGTCACCATTCCGCATGATGAGAACCTTGTAAAGGCCGAAAAAGAAAAATTATCAAAATATTTGGACCTGGCCCATGAGGTTACCGCCATGTGGAATGTTGATTCAACTATCATTATTCCGATGGTCGTTTCAGTCAACGGCCTTATAGCGAAGAGCTTCGATAAACACCTTGAGAAGCTCTCGCTAGGCAGTTGGGTGAAGGGCCTGATACAGAAGGCAGTAATGTTGGACACGGCACGCATTGTGAGGAGGTTCCTCTCTTTGGAGCCCTGACCGCCGGTAGCATGGATCGTAGACCTTGCTGTCGGTGGAGCACATTTTTTTTATACAATATATATAAGAATATTTGTATTTTATATTTTTATATATATTTTATAAGAAATTATACTGAATAAATATATACATAATAATAATAATATCAGCCTATACTGCCCACTGCTGGGCAAAGGCCTTCTCTCACAAATCGAGGTGAGAGAGATTAGGTCATACTCCACCACGCGGACCCAGTGCGGATTGGTGGAGGCAGGTTTGTGGCCACCCGCTATTGGAACTTATCAAGCCGCCTTTAAGGCTTCCAACTCGGCTTAACGACTACCACATTAAGTGGTAACCGGGACCAACGGCTTAACGTGCCTTCCGAAGCACGGAGACGCTCGAATATGAAAATGCCACAAACGGTCACCCATCTCAGGCCGACTGAGTCGAACGCTGCTTAACCTTGGTGATCGGTAAGAATACCGCGGTCGCACAGCGCTACGAGCGCCTATATTGATAAGTAAATACAGCCCACTTAAAATTTTCAAAAAATATTCAATGTACTGATGAGACTGACTGACTGACAGTTTTATTATATGTATATAGATAACATTATATATCTCTCGGGCTCCTTTTTTCTTGAAAGAAGTAGGGAGGTATATATAGACACACCCACACACGCACAAGTATTTCTGGCGCCTATACAACAAGGGACAAGCCTTGAAAGGATCTATTTTCAATTTTTGGAACTGGGGGTATTGGTGTTCTTCAATTTTAGAGTACCAATGTCCGATGCGCACATGCATAAGAACCACCATCAATTTATGACGATATTACACTTTAGGATTTACTTACCCACATACAATTTGAGCTCCTTTACTTCGTTCTCTCGCGGCATTTGGCTGACGTTTTTATATGAAACTGTACTCTTTCTTAACTTCTCTGTGTCTTTGCCGCTTGACTGTTTGGCTAACCTCTCCTTAGCCTTTTCATTGAGTGTTATAGCTAGCTCCCTCTGGTGTTCTTTACGTTTCTCTTCAGAAGAATGTTCCGTTCGGAGCTTGGACTCTATTACGGCTGTTCTTTTACCTCTGCCTGTAATTGCGATGGTAAATTAGCATTACGTTCTGATGAAACTAAACATAATAAAGCGTGCATATTGAAGCATGGGTTACATTTGAGGGTTTTGACCACATTTTTTAAATTTTAAAAATTTCTCAGACAACATTATCGAGTTGTATTTTTTTGTTGTATTCCTAATTTGTTTCCCATTCTTTTTTACGGCAACTACACGAAAGATTTGAAAAGAGACCACTCGTTAGTCGAGCGGTGAAAGAAGTTACAACAGAAAAAAAAAGTTACAAAAAGACTAATTTTGTAATTTTACTTATTTAATTTTCACTGAGATCAACCATAGTGGACATTACGGTATTTAAAATATAAGCACCGCTAAATCAGAAGCCATCTCTGATAACATTAAACAAGGGAAAAGATATTGTTTTGCGTCCATACATGATTTGCCCCAGAACCACCCATAAATTCTCTTAAGGCATTTTTTACTAAACAGACAAGCGGGGGAATCGCAACATTACCAAAAAAAAATCAATTCTAAAGTTATAATTCAGTAGCCATTACTACATATGAGGTTATATTGTGTGTTGACATTTAGTAAAGATGTCAGCGACTTCGATATAAGTACTTACAATACTTTGAAATATACGTTTTAGATTGCAAATTGTCCGTTAGATACGGATATTTACTATTATTTTAATAAAATAGATAAATAATGATGGCATGGGTCAAATTTTGTTGGTTCTGGGGAAATTTTCGACAATGTTCTTTAAATAACCTAATACCACCAATAATATTATTGGGGGGCAGCCTGTGTCCTGTAATGTATGACTTTCAGCTAAGGATGACTGATTGCACGACTAATAAGGCACATCATGTTATAGATAACATTAGAATGTAGTCAAAAAAATCAAATGTAATTGCATGCAATGAGAGCTTGATACTCTGTTAACAACTTATAACAAGATACTCACCTCCATTTTCTATTCAATCCCCGATTGCATGTAACAAAATTACGCAAATATAAAAATCATTCTTGTTAGCGGTTAAGCGTTACGCTCCATCGCTAAATAAAAACTGAAGTATAGAATATATATATTTATATTAGTATACGCTATGCATACCTCTTATTTACATTGCTTTTCTATATAAGGAATTTCTATATCTCGGTCGACGATGGAGGGAAACGTCGGTTCATAGACGCTTGAGACCGACTGATTAAATAATTATTATGAAATCTTGGAAACATCATTTTATTATCAATTCACGTCTATAAAACCACGCCTCCGTTGGTCCCGAACCACGGCGGATATATGCATCTGATTTTGATTTCTTTTCACTGAAATCGTCTTCATTAGCTGATAATGTGGCAGGACAATGGCATGTGGTCATACCCAATTTATACACGAAGTGAGGGAAGGTAAGTCGTATAAACGCACCACTTACGCTTTACTTCACTTCCTTTACTATCACTCCCGGGCGCTCTCTTTCTTGGCGGTTATTTTAGTGGGAGTCAAAAGACTAATAGGCCACGCACACTCAGTGTGTTTAGAAATTCTTTTAGGAATTTTGGGAAAAAAATAATTTTGGAAAAAAAACTTAAGGAAACAATCTAAAGAAATACATAACATACAAACAATAAGTAAGATTGGTGCATTCGAAAAACTATGGCAAAGCTAATATAAAAATTGCCGTTGGTGTATTTTGATGAAAACAATATCATTTCAGGGAAAAGACAATCTGATGTTGCGAGTTTTTGGAAGAGAAACACAGTGATGCTTGAAGTGCGAAGGGAGTATGTGAACAGTGGTCGCTGCCGCGGTACTGCTCATTGCTCTAAGTGAGAAGTGGCGGCAGTAGCAGTGTATAAACAGTGTATCACACTTAACATTACAATGCTCGAGTATTCGTTATGCGCTGCCCGAGAATTAGAAGTAGCATAACACAAAAATATGATAATTTGAATGAGTACTTTAATTACAAAACCATAAAGCTTATATTGTCGTATTTCTGCTTTTAAAGTTACGCCCTAAATGTGATGCACATATCCGCCAAGGTCTAGATGGACACATAAGTAATACGCTTCACGCAAAAATAAAACCACGTAATGGAGTCCCTATTTCATATTTAAAAAATATTAGAAATACTTATAGGACTCATTAATTACATTTCATAATAAAGTTCGTTTTTATTTATCAAACTACGACATAACTATGATTCAGTTTTTATTCATTCTGCATTAGATATCCACACTATAAAAAAAAATTAAATTAAATTTATTTTTAAAGTTAACAACACGTATTTTGGAAATATTTATAGTGAAATTATACAACATGCAATTAAAAATATTAATAAAATAATAGGTATGATTCATGGTATTACCCGAATCGATCTTCTCGTTGTATGCACATAGTAGAAACAGTTCTTATATCATGATGTAAAAAATTACAGTCCAAGATAGTCTTCCACACTTGGATTCGTTTGATGATAAAATAAAAACTTTAAATCGTTCAAATTAAGGTTCAAAATAGAACTCAAGTGACTCACCGAGTATTTCAGTCTTATTCTCCTTCTCTTCCTCTTCTTCTTCGTCATCATCTTTCAAGAAGATACCTACATTTTTGATTTTCTTTTTAGACTGTGTGAGGAGTGACGCGGGTTGTTCCTCGTTTACTAATACTGTGTCACCGATGAAAAGGGCATATGTCTGTAAATTAGCTAATGATTAGTAGAAATAAGAGGCATTTGAATACCTTATATTTGTAATTAAAAATGACTTGCACATGCATTGGTTAAATGACAATAAAGAAACAGATTTTATACCTATGCTTTGCTTTAAATGATCAAACCGATAAGCATGTATAATAGAATAACCCAAGAGGTTTCTGTATTGTTCACTAAATTTAATAACTGCGGCTTAAATAATTGATGAATGGATGATGGTAGTAACGTAAGCAATAGATATACAAGCATGTCACGCAATCTCTTCTGAACCAAATTTAAATACTAATATATAATAATATTAGCCCTGTTAAGAAACTGCCACACCGTTGGGCACGGGCCTCCTCTCAAACTAAGAGGGCTAAGGTCAAAGTCCACCACGCTGGCCCAGTGCGGGTTGGCGAACTTCACACACCTTCGAGAAACTCTTAGGCATGCAGGTTTCCTCACGATGCTTTCCTTCACCGTTAAAGCAAGTGATAATTATTTTTTTTCATAATTTACATAAATTGTTTTTGAAAATTGTGTGAGATTTCATCATGGTTTATTTTTTGGTTATGTTCCCGATTTTTGCAGTTAACTTAAAAACCAAGAGTAACCCGCGAAAAAATTGAATAAATAGTTTTATTTCATGTGTAATATTCGCGTAAATCTAAGAACACAATAGTTTTTCTACAAACATTCAGACGCAAATATAATGACAAAAAAAAAACACCGTCGCCCCTATATTCCCCAAGCGGGGGTGGCAGAGGTGTACTGAGTACATCCACGTTTCGCCGACGATGCTAGGTCCCATGTAATAGGGGGGAGCCTATTGCCATATACCGGGCACAATTCCAGACTCCGGACTCGTACTGGGAAGTTATCGTTAGAAAAACTACACTTATCTGACCTAGGATTTGAACACTCGTGATCACAAAGCAATGCGCTTTGCCACTAGACCAACGAGGCAGCCAAAATATAATATAATAAATCTAATGACGTTTATTTAAGTGCTCATGTTCCAACACACTAGAATGAAAAATGTTTTTGTAAACATACCTTGCCTTCCTTCTCAGTAGCAGCACTGTTGGTTAGATTTGCCAGGCCTATGTTAATGTTAAACACCATTCCTTTTTTGGCTGTTACTGAAGCTTTGGGTCCTATCACTATTGAGCTCTCACGAAACTCTATGCCCATCGCAAACCTGAAATTACAATACTAATGCAATAACAGAAATAGGTGTGCAGTGATGTTAACCAAGTTCAGATTCAATTTAATGAAGTACAATTTTGTAAACAAATCTTTTAAGCTTTCGTCACTATATAATAATAATAATAAATCTTTATTGTTAAAAATATAGTACAACCAAATATGTTACCTATATCTAGTACAATGGGTTAGCGATCACTTATATAAAATGTGCGGCTGGTACTTAAAATAGGGAAGCCCTGTGCTATAAGTACCAGCGCTCTTCCAGTGCCACAATTTTGTTAATCTTACGGAGATTAAATACATTAGATAGTAGTATACCCAATACATACGTCAGCAGCTAATGATCCCACCCTCTACAAGTCATACCCACATCGTGACTTGTGTAAGCATTAAGCACTATAAGCATATACGGACGATTTAGCGCAGTGGTTAAGAGCCGCTTCGCCCACTGTGTCTAATAGTATATCTAATATATTCGAATCCCGCACGAGACAAATCTTTGTGTGACTCACAATTATTTGTTTCGGTCTGGGTATTTGTGTATGTGAATTTTCATGTTATTTATTTATTAGGCATATCAACAATGCAAACACAAACATGTCTTTACTATATTTCATGGAAGTGGAAATAACTAGTGTTTACATCCATTATAGACATGCACAACATTACAAAGAAAAAGTAAAGATTATAAACAGCGAATGGTTTAGAAATGCTAAGACAATGAAAATATTAGGATGTCAGAATACAAAATAACGAGAAAAAATATTTATAAGTCTACAATATAACAAATAAAAATAAGCAAATTGGCTATGTCAAAATCAGAGAATTTCAGTTGTGGAATGTTTGTAAACGCCCCCACGACACAGGAATACATCCATGTGTGAGGCTACGTTTTAAAAAAAAAAATAACAGTGGTACTTCGGGAGTGCCGAGAGAAGTGAAAACTTGAACAATTACGTGTGTATTTTTTGAATCGTCAGGAAATATTTTTTGATTTTTTTTATACAAAAGAGACGATTGAACTCGCGAAACTGTCGCGAGTTCAATCGTTTCTTCCCATCTCAAAAAATGCCAACGTGCATGTGTATCTATGTACGTACATACACAATATATGTACATACTTATATACAGAGGTGTCGGTAACAGTGTCGCGAGTTCAATTGTTTTTTCCTATCTCAAAAAATGCCCAACGCGCCTAAAGAAGTTTGTACTTCAAAAAGAAAAAAATTTAGAAAAAAAACAATACGCATACGACCGGGACGCTAGTATTGAAATGACGCCCGTCCCGGCGACGCGCCGCCGCGGCCGTAGTATGACGTGCGTGCCGCCCGAGCTCTCCGTCGCCAATGTGACGAAACCAATAGCTTTCGACGCCATGTTGCATATTGACGTTCTGCCCTACGTGAGTTAACGTTATATAACTCCTGCGCCAAAACGTGTTTTAAGCAAGGCACTAATAAATAACATGTTACCACATCTCAAACAACGCATTAAAGCTTGGCTACATCTGCGTAATGCCTTTGTAAGCGTGTTACGTTTCCATTACGTAATCTATTCAAAGACGGAATTGTGTCGTCGGCGGCGTCAATTTTGCATAAACAGAGGAGCATAGCGGAAAATTTTGAGATATTACGCAATCCGACGTAATAATGTGATTTGTTTACTATGAAGTACTAAAAATATTCATGATTCATGGTTTTAATAATATAATAATAATAGGATATAAAATACATACAAGTAAATCAAAAACACTTACCCAAAACTCTTCGAAAGATTCTCAACTAAATCAGGCTTCTCTTTTTTCGCCAACACTAAACCGGCTTCGTAAACCGTCGAAAGCTTAGCGCCGGCAACAAGATGCTTCATAACCTCCTCTTCAATATTGAGCAGGAAATTATAATTGCTCTGAATTTCGTCTGTAGGGTTGACCAGCAATGTTCTCACTATATTCGAGCAGTAAGACTTATACCTTGCGCCTAGTGAACACACGATGGCGCCGAAATGTAGGTGGTTCTTGTCTGAAACAGCACTGAACTTGAGGCTGTAGTTACCACCGGACTGTATGATCGGTGGGTAGCACATGTCCACTTGACTTGTGTCTACTCCTGTGACGTATTTCTTGTCGGATATCGCAGCCTCGACGCCCTCAGCGAGTTTTGAATGTTTCACTTTCTGTGGAAAGATATATAGATATTACTGTAACTTTCAAAACGTGACAATCATGCTGTCTACTACTATCCTCGAATTCTACTAAAAAAAATCCGCAAAAAAGAATTTGTCTGACCCAGCTGTCCGAGACGCAGTAGAAATTCCTTTTGCACCAATCAAATAAATAAACACTCGCAGTCATGCGCAGTTGTACACCTATGATACTCCCCTCCCTCCCCATACCCCATTTTTCAGGAAAAACTCCAACAACACTTCGCCAGACCAAGAATTTGAACCCAGGATCTCGTGACCACCGAGCGCACTGAAGGCACTCGTACAGATATATCCATATTATTTTTCAAAAATACAACTTACTTTATCTGAATCAATAATCTCCATAACTTGATCCTTCAAATATTTTGTGAATACATCAACGGTGACCAAACACGCTTTCTTCACAGTAATTATTTCAGAGTCTTCTTTCGGCGCCATAAGTAACGCAATAGTGGAGCTTATGTCTACATTTTCAAACTTCTCAGCTTTCATAACGCCTTTCCAGCTCTCGCAAAATTCACCGGGATAATTGTCTTTGATGAAAACACCAAGGGTCTTGCCCGATTTAGATTTTTTAATCTCTTGTATAAGTTTGTTGAAATTCTCTTTGTCTTTATCATTCTGAAATAAGGTAAACAAATAAAATTATATGAGAGATTTAATATCTATTTTTAAGTTCGAACTTCATGGATAAAATGACATGTAATTCGCATCCAGCTCTATTTAATATACCATTATTGGAAGTGGATGTATATTCAATGCTAAGAGAATTTAAGCCTTAAATAACGAAATGGAAAAACATGATAAGTATAATATCTCACAAGATTATTCTTGGTTAACTTAAAAATATACTGTTTGGTTATTATTGTAGCAAAACTTGCACAATTTTGAATGTATTAGTAATGTTTCTTATGGTTTGTGTAATTTTCTGGGCCCTTCTGGCCAGTGCAACTTGTTGTTTTTACAAATCCTTGTGTTGCAAAACCCACTCCTACGCCTTTAGTATTAAACTATAATGTCTATCTACATCTCTTAACTTCAATAGTAAATAGTAAGTTTATGGATGGACTGCATTTAGAAAAATGGACGATGTTCTCAGGAATTGAAAAATGCTGCAATGCCTAAAAACCCGTCTGTATAACTAATGTGTATTGCTCACTATGACTTTTGATGCTGAAACATAGATGCTCACAATAGAATCTGTCCACAAAATGAGAGTTGCTCAATGGGCCATGGAGTGTGCCATGTTACGCATCACACTGAACAACAGAGTCAGAAATACAGAGATCTGCAAAAGAACTAAAGTGGAAGATATCCGACATCTGCCACTTTAGTTGTTTTGCAGATCTGTATATTTCAATTTAAGTGGAGATGGGCAGGCCACGTCGCAAGATGTGATGATAACAGATGGAATAGATCTTTGACCGATTGGTGGCCATAGAAGGGATATGGAAATTGAGGAAGGCCAGCACAAAGATAGGTCGATGATGTGGTTGGTAAGACACGTTGGTAAGACCCGGCTAAACTTGGCTCAGGATAGGGATATATGGCGTAAAAGGGAGGAGGCTTATGCCCGTTATAACCAAAACAGCGAAATGACAGTTTCAGTAGATGCATTTTGTTTAGTTAGAAAGTTTACAATTAGTTACTTACCCTATCTCTGACAAGCAATTTCACTGGTGGCAACTCTGTCTCTTCTTTTCCATTCTCAATCTGTTTCAGGAATTCAATCTTCTTTTTACTGGCTAAGAAACACATGCTGTGTTCTGTGAGGACTGTTATTGTGTCAGGTAGCTCATATCCAAACAGCCAAGTCTAGAAAAGGAACAAATTATTATTATAATCATTCTATTCTTTGTACCTACTCCATGAAACACCTAGTTTAATGTAGGTTAAACTTGAGCAGCAGGTGGGTACCAACCTGCACCAATCCTCTCTGGATCTGCGTTATTCCACCACCCAGACCCAGAGAGGATGATGTAATCTCTCTCACCTCGATTTTTGAGAGGCCTTTGCCCAGCAATGAGAGACAGTATAGGCTTATTTGTTATTAGCTTGTATCTGTAGTTTTTTTAGATGATATTTGTTATACTTGAATGATGCTAAGGGCAAAGCAAAACAGGGCAAAAACTTACATGATCAAGGGAATCTAGTTTTTCAAAACTCAGATGGCACACAAAAAATTTGCTATAATCTGGGACTTGATTGGTCATCATAGACTCACATATACAGTGCAAAATAAGCCATTTGGACATCTTAACTACCAACAACATTGAAAGCAAAAAAATAATTCAGACATATATGTTTGCACAAGACCAGACTGATTCCTACTTTTATTATAAATGTGAAAGTTTGCATGTTTGTTACTCTTGTGTGTGTGCGTGTGAATGATCTACGCTGTTGGCCGCGGGGCCTTTACAGCTTCACCAGACAAGAGAGCGAGCGTGCAACCACTACGGTCGAGCCAGAAGGGCAAGGGGGCAACTAGCTCAAGGGCGCCTTAAGGAGGAACGGCCTAGGCTTGGGCAGTCGCTATAGGGGAGGGCGTATACTAGGTGTCCCGCCCTGGCACCGGCCGGCTGGCTAAGGATTTTTCGACCTCGCCGGCGAGGTCGGTATCTGATCCTGTGTGCGGTATCTGTATCCGAATGAAGGGATGTAAGGGCATCGGGAGGGTCGGTGAGAACATGCCACGGACGGCGGTAGCGGTTGATAGGAGGGGAGTTGGGTTCGTAGTCGGCGGTGGCCACCCTGGCCTGGCCCTGGGAGCGGGTGGCGTGCCCTTTGTTACTCAATCATGCAGAAACAGCTGAATGGATTTGGATAACATTTAGCACATAGTTACTTTATTACCTGTTTTAATATATGGGATATGTTTTATCCCAAAAAATGTTAGGCTCCTATCTAAAGTCAACACGGACAAAGACATGGTCAGAAACTAGTATAGTTATAAACCCAAATCTTGGGTGTTCATTAGTTCTTACAATTTACTATTTATTTAATTATAGTTCTTATAGAATGTAAGTATATAGAAACAATAAATATTTATTTATCATATTTATATTTTACTAGCTTCTGACCACAACTTCGTTCTCATTAACTTAATACGGGAACCTAACATTTTTCCAGGATAAAAAGTAACCTATGTGGCAATCCAGATACTAAACTAGCTGTGTGCCAAATGTCATCCAAATTGGTTCAGCCGTTTTTGTGTGATTAAAAAACAAACATACAAACTTTCACATTTATAATATAGTATAGTAGGATACATTTTTAAGGAACCTGTTGGAACTCTGTACTTTTTGCCTTCCTTACAAAAAAACTGGCTTGGTGATATAGAAACAAAGAGAAAGAGAAGAGCTAGTCTATATCAAAATAGGGATCTTTGTTAACACAAGGTTTATGATCCTTGCTACAAATGGTCAGTACCAGAGAAAGGAACCTCTTACCAATGTGCACTATTGCCAAGAGCACTTTTTATCAGGTTCTTCACCTAGCAATAGCTGTCCAAGGTGTTACTTTTATTGTAACAATATTGAGATCATGCACTTTACTAAATTTTACAAATTACTTATTTATTTTCCCTGATCTTACCATTACCAAATAGACCGAGTCTTATCTGAAGTACAAGTCAAGTGTCTCCATAACCAGCAAGCATGTATGAGAGGAACAATGTGAGTGGAGGAAGCCAGAGGGGTATGTAAGGAAAGAATCTTGTTGGAACTCGGTACTCTCTGCCTACCCCACAAGGGATCTGGCATAATGACATAGACAGATGTTTTTGATTCTATGGGATATAATTACTAATTAATGAACGAAAATCATCATCAATCACTAAAGTCATGTAAGAACATGGCAAACAAGATACCATGCAAACAAAATTCAATACTCTTACATCAGTATATAAGGTTTCTTTGATTTATCATTTTATGACTTAAATTCTTGTTACAGTCAGTTACAAAGTGCCTGTTGTAACCAATATTTTAATAATGTTACATTATGTTAAAATAACTACATAATGTTAACGATAGTTTTATGCGCAGAAAACGGGCATTTTGAACGGTAATTACACTCTGTGTCTCATATACAAACAAGCACATGGGGAAAACGTAAAATGCGCGCAAACCTGTAGAGCTGTTGACTTGCTGTAAAGAGTATCCTCGTCCACTCCAACGCAGGAAATCAAGCAGTCAACCTTTGCCAAGGCATCGTCGCCCTTTGAATCGGCTGCCGCAGCCTGTAAAACCCAATTCCTATAATACCAAGCCTCATAAACGATGACATCGATACACAAAATTTAACCGACCTTCCACGCGGCGTACAGCCTTTTCATACGACGGAAAAACGTGTCTTTATCAAGAGATATATTAGACATTGCAAAAATGAAACATAAAACCTAATTAAACAAAATATTATACGTAATTACGCCGCAATGATCAAAAACTATTCACGACTCCACGACATTAGATCGCTTTTGACAGCAAAAACAAATGGCGGGCGTCGGTACCAGTGCTGCCAATAAATTTATTTCGTTTCGCCGCATCGGTACCAAAGACTAATTAAAGAACAACGGAGGTTTTTAGGCGGGAAGTCGAAGAGTGATGTTGTCAATTTGTTTTAATTTCCAAAACTTGTTATTTCGAATTATAATGTGTAATGTTGGTGAAATATTAACCATTATGTGTTCTTATATGTGCATGAGTGAAGGTAATTGTAACAAAGTGATAAAACGTGCCTTTTTGACTTCCCTTAAAACGGCCGTCGCAATTGGTATGTAAAGTATCCACTACTTTACTATCTAGGGTGGGGTACTTCAATAATTTCATTATCATCGTTGTCATCAAGTTCATCGCGGAGTTGAATTAATTTAAACAAACACGTTTATATATTTCACTGGACACTGGCAAAATACACTTAAAATTAGTGTGAAGCCATTACTTAAAGAAGAAGAAGAAGAAGTACAATGGATATTAAATCCATGAGTACAATATTATATTTGTACCACGGACATATAATAAGTTTTCAGAAGAAATGTTTTAAAAATATATAAATAAGAATGAATTTCATACGCTTATATTTCCAAAGTAACTTGGTTTGACTTATGACATTATTTTTGTGCAAGTGCGATATAGCCGTGGTTAGAGGAAGTTATATCAGCATCAAGGCTTGTGAAAAAATTATCGATTATGAAAAAAATAGATTATCATTTTGAATAATTGATTAATAATCCTTGACTTTTTATTTTAAGGCAATATTTTTAATGCAGGTAAGCTCATTGTAGATGTTTGTTTGGAAAGGGGTCTCCTTGTGTCTAACACGATATTCCAGCACAAGGACATACATATGTATACGTGGAGAAGGAATGAACAAAAAAGCATGATAGATCTGATCCTGGTTGATAACCGTCTCCGAAGCAAACTACAAGATACGCGTGCGTATAGAGGCCCCACTCTGGAATCAGACCACTATCTCGAAGTTGCGCGGTTTAGTGGTCTGTTCAGGAAGTGGAGGCACTGGCGAGAGCGTATCCCCTTCGGAAACCTTGAAAGATTAAAGGTTGAAAAGTTGCAAGATGAGAGCGTGAGGAGAATGTATGAAGACAGAGTCCGGGATAAGCTTTTGACAGCAGGCTCTTCGGACTCAAATGTAGATGAATGCTGGAATAGCCTGAAAGAGAGTTTGGTGGAATCCGCGAAAGAAGTATGTGGTTGCTCAAAGAAGCATATTACAGCAAAAGGTGATGCATGGTGGGATGCGGAGTTGCAAAGCTCCGTAGAAAGTAAGAAGAAAGCGTGGCAGGACTATGTATCTTCTTTGAACCTGAATGCCAGTATGACAGAGATGAGGAAAGAAATATACCAGCAATGCAAGAATGCCACTAAAACTTTAGTGAAAGAAAAGCGTGAAAGAGCCAGTATGATTGAGGAGGAGAGGCTGGCGAAGAACTTCGAGAACAACACCAAACTCTTTTGGAGCAAGGTGAGAAAGGCTCGAGGTGATTCGTCAGGCTCCAGAATGGAAAGGATAAAATCTAAAGATGGTGACATTCTTGCAGACACACAAGCTGTGCTAAACCGGTGGAGTGAATATTTTGGAGAAATGTATGGAGATGACCCGGATGCTGATGCCACAGACGTGCCCAAAGGCGAGATTGCGGCACCAGAATCAACGGAGGACATCACTATGGAAGAAGTTGAATGGGCGATAGGAAGTATGAAAAACGGTAAAGCTGCGGGAGTAGACATGATATCTGCCGAGATGATCAAATATGGTGGAACTTGCGTCCGGGACGCTTTCCGGGCCCTTGCAAACCTTTGCTGGAGGACCGGTAGAGTCCCTACAGATTGGCGCCACGCAGTCATAGTACCCTTGTATAAAGGCAAGGGTTCACAATATGACTGCGCCAATTACAGAGCCATCAGTTTGATCAGCTTGGCAGCCAAGGTGTACGGTAAAATTATTGAACGGAGAATGCGCGTGAAGTCCGATGGAATGTTGTGCGAGGCACAAGGGGGTTTCAGGTCTGGAAGAGGATGTTCGGATCAAGTCTTCTCACTCCGCAACATCGTAGAGAAGCATCTGGCAGTGGGGCGGAAGGTTTTCTGCGGTTTTGTAGATCTGGAGAAGGCATTTGACAGAGTTGTGCGAAAGAGACTTTGGGACATTTTGCCAGAGTATGGTATAGATGGCACTCTGTTGCGAGCCGTCCAGTCCACTTATGTGGACTGCAAGGCATGCGTACGGGTGGGTGGTAACAGGTCACCCTGGTTTGACGTTAAAATCGGCGTCAAGCAGGGTTGCGTGTTGTCCGCTAGACTGTTTATAATATATCTGGACAAAAGTCTTCAAAGACTGAAAGCGATGAATGAAGGTGTACAAATGGGTGACTTAGTGGTAAACCATCTACTTTATGCAGATGACGCGGTTTTAATAGCGCCAACAGCCACTGATCTGCAAACACTAGTCACAGTTATGAAAAACGACTGCATGATCAATGGCTTACACTTGAATGTGAAGAAAACCAAGATTATGGTTTTTGAAAGGGAAGAAACCAGAACGAATGTAAGGATTGTGGTTGGTGACGATGTGCTGGAGCAAGTGAATGAGTTTGTATATCTTGGATGCGCCTTCAGTAAGGATGGGAAATACACCGCTGACATAGAGAGAAGAGTGAGTGCAGGGAACAGAGTGAATGGTGCGATGGGAAAGCTACTCGGGAGCCGGCACTTAAGCCATAAGGCGCAGCTGGCCATACATAACGGAGTTCTTGTCCCAACGCTGTTATATGGTAGCGAGAGCTGGGTATGTAAGAAGGAGAATGAAAGTAGGATAAATGCGGTAGAAATGCGAGCTCTGCGGAAGATGTGCGGAGTGAAGCTGACCGACCGCATTAGCAACAGCATAGTAAGACAGCGAGTAGGTATGAAAGATAGTATCGGTGTAAAGATGAGAAAGGGCATGCTCCGTTGGTTCGGGCATATAGAAAGAATGCCAGAGGAAAGAATGACAAAACAGATATACAATGTGAAAGTGGAAGGATGCAGGTACCGGGGAAGACCTAGACTATCTTACCACGACCAAATAAACCGAGTCTTATCTGATGGAAAAGTCAAGAGTCTCCGTAACCGGCGAGCGTGTATGAGACGAACTATGAGAGTCGAGGAAGCCAGAGAGGTATGTAAGGAAAGAACCTGTTGGAACTCTGTACTCTCTGCCTACCCCGCAAGGGATCTGGCGTGAGGTTATAGATACATAAATAGACTTTTTATTTTAATCTATTAATAAATGTTTTTTTTTTTTAAATACGAATTATTTATAATATCATCTGCTGTAGCAGGCATGTCGATTCGTTCCAAAAAATCGTAACGATACTCAAATAAACCAAGGATTAAAAGACCGATTCTCGATTAATGGATTCAAAGCTGATTCTTATTAATTTGCTCAAATGCCATTTTTAATCTGTTCCCTGTTATAATTTCTTAAGACGTTCAATTAAGAGATTATCAAAAACACAAGTGACCTAAAATGAACTCATGTTTGGTGTGTAGTATTCTTAACTGTAAATGTGTTTTGCTATTATTTATATCCCTGATTTAAACAATTCTTAAATCATATTTTCGATAACCACTTTTTTATGATTGGATTGTGAATCGATCTGATTTGATAACTTTCGGGATCGACCTACTGAATCGATTCAGTAAGTCACATTTATTTTTAATATCGATAATTTGGCTCGAATAAACCGATTTGTCGAATAATCTATTTTATATCGACATACCTATGCTGCAGCTGAAAGTTTATTTTCGATAGCAGGCAACATCGTGCGCGAATCCAGAAACCGTGTACTTGGTAAACATTTGGCGTAACTTATGTTTTTTACATTCTTGACTATTGACGTATTTTACAGTAATAGGAAAGCTATGCTAAGCTAGCTAAAGAATAAAAAATGGCGTGTAACTTGATAACCTCGGGGTTTGCAGGGATGTTTGTGTTCCCCAAATTTAGGAATGAGGAGATTCGTAGAAGAACCAAAGTTACCGACATAGCCCATAGGATTAGCAAGCTAAGAATAAGAATAATTTTATTGTTGAAAAAGACTTAGCAACTAAGTGACATTATCTAAGAGCCCCAAACTAGACGAAAAGTCTGTATCTTGGGACCCCGTGGAGTTAAACTATGAGTAATCTTAATTTAGTTACAATTACTAACGCGAGCTGGAAATTAATGACATATTATAATAGTAAAATAATAAAAGAAAATAAAACTAAAATAGTAATTAATACTTGTGAGCCTTGCGTGCCTGGTTCTGTGAATGTGTGTGTGAGTGTGCGCGCGTGAGAGCGTGTGCGTGTGTGTGTATGTGTGTGTGTGTGTGTGTACACGAGTGTGTGTAGTAGAGTATATGCGTGAGCGAGCAAAAGTATGAGTGAACAGTTAAACGTCAGTTACTGAGTTGGATACCATGGTCATGTCTATGCGGTTAATTCGAATGTGGCCCAACTTTCAAATAAGTTTCTCAGTGTCGTCGTATCCCATATTTAACAACATACTCTGTACAATAGATTGGCACGAGTACAAAGAACAGTGTGTGATGTTTATTATCATGTAAATATTATTATAGGTGTTAACCAGAGCATAGATAGGAGCACGTCTGGCCATGAGGGAGTTAACCTCAGGAAGCGGAATTCTGAATACTCGTCTTGAAATAATTGAGTTATAATCATCCCTGTTTTTTAAACTTTTGTGTATTTTTAAGGTAGCGGATAGAATGAAAAGCTGGCGAACTCTTAGCACTTGAAACTCATGATACAAAAGATCAGTTGGGTATCGGAAGGGTTTCTTTAATGTGACTTTAATGAGTGCTCTCTGTGCCCTTTCGAGTTCAAGAAGATAAGTCTTGCCTGCGCTTCCCCATACACTTATGCAATACTGTATAAGCGACTGAGCGAAGGCAACGATTTTTCTGACTCTACCAGCTGAAGTGATAATGGGCGGGCCACATAGCGCGATGATCGGACGGGCGTTGGGGAAGAAAGATTCTAGAGTGGAGACCTCGTATTAGCAAGCGCAGCGGGGGAGAGCCGCCTGCCACATGGACCGACGGAGGAAGTTGTTGGATGCAGGTGGCATCGGACCGGTTACGGTGGAAAGCAGTTGGGGAGGCCTATGTTCAGCAGTGGACAAGTATAGGCTGAAATGATGATGATGAATCGAAGGTGTCATATTATGAGAACCACCTGGAATAAAGGGAACTAGCGTGTATACACTCTAACTTTTGCTACAAAAATTTACTTGATGTGTCTTCTTTAGTACGTATTTCATAATAACTCAATGTTCTTTGCCAGGAAATTCATGGTAGATTTGGCGATTAAATAAAGTACTTTATAAATCGATTTCTAACAAAATCGATTATATTTTAGACTAATTGAGATTATTTATAAGAGAAAAGAGACATCCTATCTATTTCTTAATATAATTCTTCAACAAAACAAAATAAAAATTGACATTTAAAAAAATCGTTTTTTAACTAATCGATAATTATGCAAAGAAAAAGTATAATTATCATAAAATCGATTTTTTATCCCTCTTGTCACATCCCACATCCCTATCAGCGTCCATCATCATTAGCATAGATATTTTGCAGATGCCGTTCAACGAGCCGCATGTCCATAAAGAGTCCACATATTCTAATGATAATCAATTTATACCTGATACTTTTATTAAAAACATTTACGTAGCCCGCATTCATATAAACCCTTATTCAAAGCACGTTTTTAAACCGTCATAAAATAATGCCAGCCATTTATTTAATTTCAACGCGCGATGGTAAAGCGCCCGTCTGAATATGGGCCTATTGTAATCAGAGAACATCAACATCAACAACATCATTTTTAGATTGATAAATATTTGCGTAAATAATGGTAAATAAACTTTTTTGGTAACACTGATCCGGCGTATCCATAGAGAAGAATAGATTTTTATGGTTTTAATAGACCCAGACCTTTTATGTATTAAAAGTGCGTGTATTCGTAATTTTTCACTTAAACGGCTTGACCGATTTTGATGATATTTTTTGTATTTATGGTGACCCCATAAGTACAAAAAAGGATTACCAAGAACCATTTCTTGGTTATAGTTGGACCCGGTAGATGGAGCTGTAAGTTACCTGATGCGAATTCGCGAGATACAGCTAGTATTTTATATACTGCTGCTCACGACTTTAATATTTTTTGAGATAAAAGATAGCCTATGTTCTTCCCCAGTATTCAATATGTCTTCTCAACGAATTTCATCAAAATCTACTTCAGCGGCTTGGGTATGACCCGGTAATACATAGTGTTACTTTAGAATATAATAATAATATATCTCAATATTAGTGGCCTTTTATTTTATAAGTTGTAGAAAAGATAAGAAAAAGACGCTTTCGTAGCAAATTGCTATTTTAAAAAATGGTGCAAATCATTCGTTCTTCTTCTTCTTCAAGTTATGGCTTCACACTAATATTAAGGGTATTTAGCCAGTGTCCAGTAAGATCGTGTTTGTTTAAATTAATTCGACTCCCCCGATGAACTTGATGATAACGATGATAATGAAATTGATGAAGTACCCCGCCCTGGATAGTAAAGCGGTGGACACTTTACATACCAATTGCGATGGCCGTTTTGAGGGAAGTCGAAAAGGCACCCTTTATCACTTTGTTACAATAACCTTCACTCGTGCATATATAAGAACACATAATGGTTAATATTCCACCAACATTACACATTATTAGTAGAAATAACACAAGTTTTGGAAATTAAAACAAATTGACAACATCACTCTTCGACTTCCCGCCAAAAAAACCATTCGTTCTTTTTTGACAAATGTTTTTAATAGTTCATTAAAAAAAAATTGTTAATAATTTTTGGTTTTTGAAACTTTTTATGACAAGTTTCTGTTAGTTGCGTTTGTTTTTGTTTGGTAGTCTTTAGTAAAGTTGATATCAAAACAAAAACTACATTAACACAAATATAATATATCCATTATCATATGTAAACAAACATATTTAAAATCTGCGGTGCTGTAATTGTAATACTAGTTCTAAAGAATCGATGCATATAAAGTCAGATAACTAAATGCATAAGTTAAAATACGAAAGTTTTAGCCACCTCTCCGAGAGTGTAATAAAAAAGCTAGCACAAAATCGTATTACAACAGTATTACAATTTCTTGAAGAAGATGTTTCGAAGTTATCTGCTCTAACAAGTCTAAGTTTACCGCATATATTAACTATTAGAAGTGAAATATTCGCGAAATACTCTGCACCTCTTACAACTGGAACTACCATTCTCGCGAAAACTTTAATTAGAACTTCGAAAATAAGCACAGGAATTCCTAGGTAATAACTTGCAAACATCTTATAAAAAATTGCTTATTTTATTACCATTTTTATAACGTAACTGTCATTACAATTTTGATTATAATCTACTCATAACTTTATCCCTGGATACTTGCTGGATACACAATATAAACCTATTATAATATGGCTAAACGAAAGCATTTAACTAAAACTTATGAATATGGGGAACACAATTTTTAATGCTATTCATTATTTTTCGAAAATATTCCCAAAGGCCTCATAATCCTATAGCATGATATCATAAATATTCACAAAGATTGTGAGATATTATATTTAATAATGCTGATTATTTCAAATAAAATTTCAGTTTGGACACAATAATTGATGGAGGTATTCCAGTTGGAAGTATAACAGAACTATGTGGTCTGGCTGATTCAGGGAAAACACAATTATTATTACAACTATCCATAAACTGTGTTAAGGACACAGAAAACACAGTGCTCTATGTTGACACTAAAGGAGATTTCTCGGCAATAAGATTACAGAAAATTTTAGAGGCAAATAATTACTCTCCTAAGGTTATTTTTGGTTTTTATTTACACATAAATGTAAGCCTAATGGCTTCCAAATCTAGTACTGAACAACAAGTTAAATGTATTGGAATTTCCTGTCCTGCAAAATTTTCACAACATACACCCCATTAGTAGTAGACTGCTTCTGGGACCTCGAGAGATTGTTGTTGTATTTTTGAAGTAATTATCAAGAAATCATCATCTAGTTTAATTGCATTCAGGCTATTGGTAGGCCTCATAAAATTAAATAACTAATAATTTCTTCTTTTTTAGGAGATGGCTGTGATTATGTGTAAAATAAGAGTAGTTCACATATGGATAATAGAGGAGTTAATAGATTTATTTAAAACTTTAAAGGATAAAACTCAAGTTATAGAAAAATTGGCTTTAATTGTTGTGGATTCCTTGCCATGTTTGATGTTTCAATATTTGGGTGATGATAATAAAATTGGTTAGTTAAATACATAATATAAATTTTTTGTAGACCTTGAAACATCTGTTAGGCTTTTGCTGGCTCGGTCACAGAAAAGAGCGCTCCAATTTAGTACATTCAGTTAAGTGAACCAGTTCAGTCTTCTAGTACTATTAGTTAAATAGTACACTCCTTCCCTATGCCGCTTCTGAATAGCACAGCACAATTTTTTTTTAATCATTTTCTTACATCCTTTGCAGGCGCTGTATTTTTTAGATATAATATTTTTTAGATGAAACTCAATAAAACATTTTTTTTTTTTTATATCTGTTTATATTCCTGCAATCTGTCGAATGAGACTTTAGCTGGATGTTATGTATGTGGAATTTGGCTTGCATGGTATGCGTCCAGTGGCGCATCCACATTGTATATAATATATATTTATATGTTTTTAAACGAGTTTCTATAAGAGATCTTGAGGAGCTTTCTTCTTTAGCCTTGTGAAGGTTTTACATGGATTAGTAAATTTTTGTGCTAAGATATTAGGGTGGCTATTGAGACGGTTTTTGTGGCTTGTAAGCTTGTCCAGAATTTCTTCTCTTACTGTAGGTATTTTTAGATCCCGGTGTGTTTGGTCATTTGTAACAAACCATGGTGCATTTGCGATCATACGTAGTGTTTTTGACTGGAGTCTCTGCAGTATTTCAATGTTTGAGTTTGAGGCAGTGCCCCAGAGCTCAATACCGTATGTCCAAATCGGCTTGAGTATGGATTTATAGAGTAGAAGTTTGTTTTCCATGGTTAATTGGGATTGACGTCTTAAAAGCCAGAACATGTTTCTTAATTGCTCATGTTTCTTTCTTTTGGTGAAAATATGTTTCTTCCAGGTAAGTCTTTTATCCAAGTATATCCCAAGATATCGAACATGGTCTGATTGCGGCACATCTATACCGTTCAGTTTAAGGGGCGGGCATTCATTGTGCCTGAGACTGAACATGACTTGGGTTGACTTATTTTCATTGGCTTTGATGCGCCAATTCTTCAACCATTGCGATATCTCGTTTAGTCCTCTTTGTAACATTTCGGACGCTTTTGTGGAGTTTATGTGAGATGCTATTATTGCTGTGTCATCCGCAAAAGTTCCTACTAGGACATTTTCAGTTGATGGTAAGTCTGAGGTAAAAAGGAGATAAAGTATTAGGCCCATGACACTACCCTGAGGCACACCTGCTTTAATTTGGCGTAGTTTGGATGTTTCTTCACCATGTCGTACGTAAAAATATCGTTCAGTAACGTACGATTCAATGAAGATATAGTGGTTTATAGGCAAATTATTACGCACCTTGTACAACAAACCTTAATGCCAGACACGATCAAACGCCTGTGATATATCAAGAAAGGCTGCAGAGCAGTACATTTGATGTTCGTATGAGTTGTTTATCTTTGTCACTAGACGGTGAACTTGCTCTGTCGTACTATGGGCGTCCCGAAAACCGAATTGGTGGTCTGGTATCACTTTGGGTTGTAGGCGTTTCATGTATAGGATTTCCAAAACCTTGGATGTTACGGGTAGAAGACTTATAGGTCGATATGAGTTGACATCATCGGGATTTTTGCCAGGTTTTGGTACTAATATGACTTCAGCCACTTTCTACTGAGGGGGAATGAATCCTATCAAAAGGATGGCATTGTACAGAGAGGTGAGATAGGTTATCCCTTTATCAGGTAATTCTCTCAAAGTTTTGGGAGTTATTAGATCGTAGCCAGGTGCTTTATTCAGTTTGAGTTTCCTAATAACCGTTTCCGTTTCCTTCTTAGTTATTTTACTTAAGGTTATCTATTGGTTTTAATCGCGTTGGATCATTATTTCCCACTATTGTTGGGACTGGGGTAGCTTTCCATACGGATTGTTGAATACAATGGTTAAATATTTCTACTGCTTCAGATATGTCGTCATCCGTTTTTAGCGGAATCCTGGTGTCTAGAGTAGTTTCTACTAGTTTGCGAAAGCAGTGCCAGTCCGTATTTTTGTTATGTAGGCAGGGCAGTGTTGCGTGAGAGGCTCTACCTTTTAATTTTGCTACTATCGGAGAGTGATCAGAAGTGAGATCAATAAAGGAAAAACACTCGATATAGTGTCTTGGTATTCCCTTTGTTACAAAAAAGTCGACGAGATCTGGTTTCTTTCTGGGGTCGGTGGGCCAGTATGTTGGTTCTCTTGTTGAGATTACGGTAAGTGTTTCTTTGTGGACGGTTTTTAGAAGTTCACGTCCTTTAGATGTTATAATACGAGATCCTCACTCAGTGTGTTTTGCATTATAATCAATAGCAGAGAACGCCTCGCTTTTTAGGTTATGTTTTGGTGGTATGTACAGAGCAGATATTAATAGTTCGCCATGTGTGTCTTCAATAATTATATTGGTGGCTTGTATTGCTTCAGTGCAGTATGAATTTGAGACGTGATGTTTTATTTTTTCTCGTATTAGCACTGCAGACCCGCCATGTGTAGTGTTGTCCGGGTGCATAGTATGATACATTTTATATTGTGGAATACTAAAGTGCGATTTAGGCGTGAAATGTGTTTCCGATACTAGTAGAATATCAACTTTATTAGTTTCCAAGAACATTTTAATTTCTAAAATGTGTTTTGACAGCCCATTAGCGTTCCACAGGACTAGATTTAGTGCATCTAATCTGAACGCATATTTGACATTATGATAAGGTTTGTCAATGTAGTCATTTGTTGCATCATTTGTTTGCACATTTCAAGTAATTGTCGAATGTCCGAGTTTTGAGTGGTGTTTTGGTCATTTGAAATATTTTGGGAACTAATATCGTTTTGACAGCTTGGGCATAATTTGTGTCTGGTCGGAGTATGGATCTTTTTTGCTGGGGTTCTTCGATAGCGTTATCATTTTGTGCAGGGGCGCTACCTTTTTGTGTAGAGTTGCCTAGTTTTTGTCGTTGGGAAGGATATTTTTTGTTTTGGATCTCCTTATATACAGAACATCTTTTATAATTTGCCGGATGGTTTCCATTGCACAGTACGCATTTTACGGAGTCAGACCTTCCCTTTCGAGAGCAGTTTACAGAGGTGTGGTCACCTGCACATTTGATGCACTTTGGTTTACGTCGGCAGTACGGTTTGGTGTGACCGTACTGTTGGCAGTTTCCACACTGAGGAATGTTTCGTGTTGGGCGAGGTGGTTCGAAAGTAATACGACAGTCCAATAGTGTTTTAATTTCGTATATGTGGTTGTTGTTTATGTTTGGTTCAAGTTCGATAATGAACATGTGCAGTGGTTTTTTCGTACTCCGTTGTTTTATGTTCCAAATGTTGGTGACGTTGTGTCCAAGTTCCTTTAATTTTTCGAAAATATCCGCGAGCTCTGTAGAGGGCTGCATATCCTTGAGCACCACTTTGAAACTTCTTTCCTGCTTCGGTTTGTAGGTAAAGAACTCAGTACCTCTTTTTTCTAATTCTTTTACTATAGTCCTGTAGTTGTCTGGAGATTTGGGTTGAATCTTAACTTGTTCCCTTTTAAGTACTTTTACTTCGAAGCTCCCTTTTGCAACACTGTTAAGCATTTCTAAAAGTGGTTTTATATTTGATACCTTATCCACAAATATTGGAGGGGGTTTCGGCTGTTTGTCTATCGGTTGAGAGATGCTATCTGTGTTTTCCTCACTAGAGAGATATTCGAAGGAATTTGAGACAGGAGTAGGCTGGCTCAGCCAATAATGCTCTATTTTTTGTTGTTTTTCCTTTTTCTGTTTATCATTCTCAGGGCTAGTTCGGTGTCTCTTTTTGTTTGTGATTTCAGTCCAGAAATTCTCTTGTGTTGCTGGTTCTGTCTCGCTGATATTTGTTGGTGTTGGAGTATTACTGGTAGATGTTTCTCCAATAGTAGGTGAAAACCTTGGGCGGTTTTCAAAGAGGCTTTTATGAAACACTTGCTGTGTTAAAGTTTTTTGAGGTTGTTTAGTTGGGTTATTATTTTCACACATGTTTATTCCCACGAGTAGGGTCGTTCTAACTGGTCGCTTGCAGGGTGACGCCCATTCCCACAAGAAGGCACGAAACAACGATGTTTGCCAGGTCCATCGAGGTTGGCGCTAATACTGGTCTCCCACCAGTCATGCATCCCATTGGCACGTCTCCCACCATGAGATTGGGGTAATTTTTTCAGAGGCTTTCTTCCTCGCGATACGGGCGGCTAAGCCAATACCCCCGTTCCCGCGAGACATGACCACGGGTTTACGGTATAGTAGGTGATCCTCTCGGACTGCCTTTATCTGGTTTGAAATCAGAGTTTTCCTTTCTCCTAGATGAACTGCCATCCATGGCTGACGAGGCCCATCTCCCCGGGCAAAAGAGCTTTGTTTTTGGTGGCGGCCCTCACTCGCCACTGACATCTATCGTCATCGGGATTTCGCGTCATTTGTTGAGGTATATCCTGCCATGAGCTCCCCGACGCCCCTCCGACAGACCGCTCCATTGTCCGCGACTGCTTATTGATTATTCGCAGCTAACTCCCATATCTGGGAGCCATTCGCTATCCGCAACCTGCGACGCGTATGGTGGCATTGAGCTTTGCCCCTGGGAATTGTCACCCAGAACCACAATAAAACATAAGTCAAATAACAGTTACAAAAAGGCATAATGTAGTGGACGATTTCGAGAATGTACTAGGCACATGTACTAATGGGAACCAATGAGAACCTCTCCACTAGTTCTGTTCTACACTATGGATTATAAATGTCACTGAAACCTTGTTCCTTTGCCTCATTTGAATCCAATATGGACTAAATGAATCATAACCGGTTAAGCAAGCAGAATAGTTCGTGCTAGTTCACATTTCTGAACTATTCTTATTAGTTCTTAATACATGTCCTACACAAGCCTACTAACTGTTAGTAATAATATGGGTTTTACTTTCCAGGGTTGTCATTTCTCAATACATTAGTAAATTATACCAGATATTTATGTAATGAATTAAATTTGAGTATAATTTACATAAATATACAAACAAGATGGGTGGGGAGTGATATGCCAGAAATTGAAGGTAAGAAGTCATGAATTACAGAAAACTAATGGTTTTTTTTTTAAATAGCCTCACACTACGATTTACTCCTGTGTCGTGGGTGCGTTTACAAACATGAAAATTCATATACACAAATACCCAGACCGGAACAAATAATTGTGGATCACACAGATTTGTCTCGTGCGGGAATCGAACACGCGACTATTAGACACAGTGGGCGGAGCGGCTTAAGGTCTGCGCTGAATCGTCCGTCATTGATTTTACTTTGCATTTATAGCCGACTTTTAATAAGTTAATGTTTCAGATGATGGAGAAGTAACTTCGGTATTCAAGGAAGGTTTATTTATTGAACAACGGAACCGTTGTCTAGGACGATACTGGCAAGAAATTCCAGCATTGGTATTGGAAATGGAGAAAATTGAAAGTAATGCTAAAGAAAAGAGTAGTATTCAGGTTAAGATTTCAGTTACAAAGAGTAATGTAAAATTTACAAATCGTCAATGCATTTTAAATTTAGATGCTCAAGGTATCACCTAATAAATTTAAAACAATTCTATTTGGTGTATTAATTTAATTCGGCCTAAGTCCTTCTTCGTACATACTGCGTGTTTTTTTTTTTATTTATTTTTGTATTTTATACAGATACCAAACAAATCAATGTACGAAAATATAGCTGTGAAAATATTCATGTGAATGTGATTTGCGCAATGTTATGACAGATTTGACAGAATTCAAAGTTTTTGTGTGTATGATAATAAAAGTTACTAACAGATGGCGTTTTTATTCAATTTGTATTATGCTTTGCTTTATGGTGCATTGTAGAGTTTATTCTCTATGAACCATTCGATTCAATACTCGATGCGGCTGCAGAATGTCTCAGTCAGTCACTCGCTTTTCTTTCGTTCATTCTTTCATTTGAACGCACGCCTGACAGGCGATGCGTGTTGTACTGTGATGGCTCTTTATAACACTTTTGTAAATTTAACATTTTTATGATATTTGTGTGCTTAGTATCCTTCGTAGTGTAATTTAATTTTAATTTATATATTTGCGTTTACATAACAATGGCGAATCAAACCCAGAAAATCGTTTACAAACTGGTTCTCACCGGAGGTAAGGGTTGCATTATATTTTTGTAAGCGCATTTATTTTTTGTGATGTCATTGCATTTTTTTTTAAATACATCTGATGTGCCAGTAAACGATTTTATTTTAATTACTGTATTTTGTTATTTCTTATTCATAGTAATAGGTGTAGTAAAATTAAGACACGTGGGTTTTTTGTCTACGTATTTTTTACCATGAAACCACATATTTCCAACCAGGACCGTGTGGCGGCAAAACCACTGGGCAGTCGCGTCTGAGTACATTCTTCGAGAATTTGGGATGGAAGGTGAGCTTAATTTTTTTTTTATATTTTGGTTTATGGTGTGATTTATCCTGATTTGTTATAAATAAGGCATATCATCTATCTATGACATAATTCAAAATTATTCTTATCAAAATTACATTGCCAATAATACTACAGTATTCCTGGACCATCCCATAACATTTCGCTTATGAATACAGAAATGTTACTAAAATATAATTTTTTATTCCAAAACCAAGGTCCAAATTCGGCTCAAATCATAAAAAAAATATTTTGTGAAAGAAATGGGTTAAGTCCTTATGGTTATGGTTTCTCCCAACTGGAGATCCAGTAAGATATGGTTCCACATTGTGTTTATTTCCAGGTGTTCCGGGTGCCGGAAACGGCTACCGTGCTCCTCAGGTACGATGTGACACCTACAACACATTACATGGTGCATCTATAGTCACAAACAATAATATGTAAGCATTTCAGTACTGGCACAGTAACATTGTGTTTATAAAAGACCTACGGTTTTAATACAGATGTTACTATGATAAAGTATTTAAATGCTTACACATTATTGCTTATGACTGTACAATATAACATCAGATTTTAATTTGCAAATTAAAAGATAACAATGTACTTATTGGCTATGTATTTGTGCCTACATTTATAGTTATTGATAATTAATTCAAAATTCCTTCAATAAATTTTCATGAGTCAAGTTTTTTAGTAATTTAAATGATTTTGCAGTAATTTGTGTTGTCTGATTCGTATTGTAATCAAAAAACTTTTATAATTTCAATAATATCAGAGTAATAAAAAAAATACACTGAGTTTATATAGTACTAAATGTTTGTAAAAAAGGGCAAAAATTTGAAAACTGATTTTATTCAGCATGCACTGTGAAATCGCCTTAGTTTTTGAAAGCTTATGCAGCAATGTGCAGTAGCTGTTAATTTTATATCATTATAGAATAATGATATAAAATTAACCTAATGCCTAAAATGAATTGAGTATTTATGATACAATTTGAATGAATTTAAATACTTTTTTTTTGTTAAATACACTGCAATATATATTTTTTCTTTTACAGCGGAGGTGTAAAGTTTGCAGATCTCACCCCAGATGAAGGTGAGTTTATACATCATTATTTATTTAGATGTTAGAGCATATCTTTAAGTATCTAGACCATATTTGGACTAGTGATGCAGGAAGCAGGAGGGTTGACAAATTCTGGTTTAGGAACCTAGGTTGAACCAAGTGTTATTCCCGTTTTTCCGCCGAAAAATGTTCATAGGTTGCATTAGACAAGTTCCTTATGACATAGAGATCTGTTATCGTCTGCGTAATACTATTAATATAATACACAGTACAGTACACCACCCTACCTATACAATGCACGAAGACGAGCCCAATCCTTCTAATCGATTTCTGAAATCTTCTGCTAGTGTGTAACGATGCAACCAATACATTCCCCTCTTGTTTACACGAGCACTTTTTCAACGCGCTTTAATAAAGCGCTGGAATAAAAGAAATGGATACCTAACGGTGCATTTTTTTAAAACTTGTAGCGCTTCAATAACGCTAGTTTAAAAAACGTTCACGCGAAAGAGGGATGTAGCTCTACGCGAATATTATGGAAAGGGATATGCAACATCACTTCTATATTGTTCCGTGGTATTTACAAATAAACCTCAAAGTACCTTACTGACGAGCAAATTTAACGGAACGAAGCAACAATAGGGGTAAACAATTGCCGTATCATATCGCTGTTACGACAAAGCCTTTGTGTTTCTAATAAATATAGGTATATGGAATTTTCCACCTAGTCTATTATCTCAAACGTGATTGGGTATCCTTTACGTCTACTTTCACCTTTCATCGGTCATCGACGACCTCGGGTCGGTACCACATTTTGGATCCGTTTGCCAGTCTGCGCTATTCACTATATCTGGTTTTTACTTTATCATTATAAAGAATTTAAAAAATACCTCTAACGTCATGCTTATTTGCAAAATATTGTTTTTGGCTTTCGTACTGTTTACTGGATTTGGAACAAGCCGAAAACGCAAAATACCTCTTACATGAATTTTGTAGAGAGAAACTGATTTCCAAGATATTTTTTCAGAACATCGTAAAGTCGGTTTTTGTTGCAATTGGCAAGTCTTTAAAATACCGACCGGAAACTTTCAGTGTTAGTACAGATTCATTGTTTACCAATACCTCTTGCCAAATCTTATATCACAAGTTTTTTTTTCTCTCTTTCCTTTAGCTTACATTATATTAGTTTCGCCGGTACTTTGTTTTTTTGACTAAACCTTGCTGTCTCTATAGGTTATGCAACAATATTGCATTTGCATATCTTAAATTCAATGTCAATGACCCGACCTACATGTAAATTATTTGATTTATCTCGAGACTGGCTGCAATTATTAATCTATTTTTTTATTTCTCTGACAATTCGGTTAATATGTCTAGGTCTCTAGCTCTCGGTTTTTTAGGCTTTGCTTATCTAGTTCCATCTAATTAAAATTGGTAATATTGTATTTCCCTACAGCAAATTTAGTTTCTGAAGTTGATTTTGTCCGACATCTTTAGATGTCGTAGTCAATTTGGCTATCTATAGAGAATCTATAGATTTTATTGTTTGTATTAATGGAACTACTTATGTATAAGTTTATTATTATCTTCGGAGGCGTGACGAATATAGACGTAAGAACCACGTGAGGTAGGTCTACGGTGTTGGCTCTGCCAAAAGTGGTAATTGCATTATTACTAGCATATGGTTAAGCTGCATACTTATTATTAAATATACTTGTCTCTCTATCTCTATATCATCACGCCAGATCCCTTGCGGGGTAGGCAGAGTACGGAGTTCTAACAGGTTCTTTCCTGACATACCTCTCTGGCTTCCTCCACTCATAGTTCATCTCATACACGCTCGCCGGTTACGGAGACTCTTGACTTGTCCTTGAGATAATCTGGTCAAAAAATCAAAATGGTCTATTTGGTCGTGGTAAGATAGTCTAGAATCTTCCCCGGTACCTACATCCTTCCACTTTAGCATTGTATATCTGTTTTGTCATTCTTTTTATATGCCCGAACCAACGGAGCATACCCTTTCTTATCTTTACACCGATACTATCTTTCATACCTACTCGCTTTCTTACTACGCTGTTGCAAATACGGTCGGTCAGCTTCACTCCGCACATCTTCCGCAGAGCTCGCATTTCCACCGCATTATCCCTACTTTCATTCTCCTTCTTACAATAATTATATTTGTAATCATGTTATTGAATATACGGTAGATACAGTTTCAATACAATAAGAAATATTTTTAATTAAGCAGACTTCTGAAAGCTTTTCAATAGATTGGAATATTTTGTCACTATGTGAAGCGCCGTGCCTGCCATTAGGAGTTCTTTTATCTTCTAAAGTCCCAGTAGCTTGTAAAATATATTTAGGAATTGTATGATTTGTTATCAGCACATGGTCTAGCATTGTACGAAAAGCTTTGTTGTCATTAAAACATGTCTCATAAAATCTAAACACTGCCAAGTCGCAGTGACGGGGTAAAGTCCAATAAAACTCAGATCTGCATTAAAAGTCATATAAAATTTTAAAACTCTCTGTTATTATGTTACGTAAGATCAAAATGAAACGTGTTTGAGTTAGGTTACTCAGTGTATTTCGGTTGTTTTACTATGATCACGTGTGCCGTTTTATTTTTGCCGCCGAAGCTCTAGGTGAAGACCGTTTTGCGAGCCCCTTGATGCGGAGCTTCATAGCGGACGCTTTTGTTTGTTTTGAGGCTATCCAAAATTATCTACTCGCTCGCTAGCCATTTATTTTCTCTGCCTAAGTATAAGTCTCCCACCGTTTGTTTTCTTATCTTGTAACGTTATCTTTCAAATTACGTAAAACTTCTGTAAATATCTCTTTCAAGTTTTATCGAAGTCCTGACATTGTACAGGTATTTTGAAACTTTTGGGCACCCGACCGTTTTCATCAAACAATTTGTTAGCTAATTGTAAAATTGAGTATACATACCCACATGTATTGACAATTGCAATAAGCACTCTGTGCCTAACCTTCGCAACATCCTTGCAAATCTTTTTAATCCATTTAAGGCAAGGACGCTCTAGCGTTTTCCCGTTGAATAATACATTTCCATCCGTATAATCATCTTATAAAAATAGAATTATAATGTTCAGGAAAGCTGAACTCGAGGATCGTTATGGGGCTTCGCGAGGCTTTCAACACGTGAATGTTGTGACGTATCGCGTATTAGCTAGTTCACGGTCACGTTCACGGCGCTGGAACTAAACTCTGTGTCATATGCTCTACATTATATGCCATCGCGTCAAGCGAAGATGCTGACGTCAGTGTATTGTTTTGATTTATTTGTAAATATGCGGCGGCAACGTGACCCGCATTGGTTTTTGTTGTTGTCTATTACAATTTTCTTCTGATAAAGTATCTATCAGCCTATCTACTAGTATGTTTCGGAATTTTGGATTTACCAACACGTATTGGGTATATGCTATATTGTAGTATTATAAAACCGTAACACAATGTTAAAATTTGTAAATCTTTATTGCATTTTAGGTTTGTGAATGTAATTGATGTTATAAAGTACTAGCAATGCATAATGTAATTCCGCCACGTTTTATTCTTACTTCAATTGCGTCTTCAACACTTCATTAGCACAATTGATAGCATCAAATCAGTTATTGGTACCGACTATTTCCAGATCGCAGTGGTCACGAATTTTCTCGAAATAAATTATAGTTTGATCATCTTGATTTGTAATATTTTAGAATATTTGGATGATAGTTTATAATGTAAGGCTTTATCTAGCCAGGTGTTGATACCAAATTATCCCGCTATATGATTTATGTGAGACTTGAATAGCTTTACTATGTATCTACAGAAATTATATTACCTGCCCACCCGCATGATATTACAAACTTTTAGTTAATATTAATGAAACGTCCGGGTTACGATGTAACATTAAATTTTTTAAATTAGCATGGACATGGTTTGTTCTGCCAATATGATGTTTCTCACTATTATCCCTATAGTTACATAGGCGTAGCCATTTACTTGGTAACATTTATTGTTTACACATTTTAACCATTATACAGAAATAGACAATAAAGCTCGTTGCCTTTCAACCGCAGGTTTCCACTTCATTGCGCTTCACAGCTTTTATGCCACTCGAATAAACAGAATGGAACTTGTAACGATTAAACCAGAACCATTGGAATTGTCTGTTGACATTGTTTGCCGTCAAGGCATGACGCATGCACTGTTTACGTTTGAATGATGCGTGCCGATCATATCATCATTCACGATCCGAATAAATGTATAGAATTGTTATTATAATGACCCTACATTGCAAATTTTACAATAGTTAAGATTTAACAATATGATCCTGTTTTGTTGTTTGCTATCTATCACTGTTTCAAAGGAGCCTTAAAAATAATTTTTAATACTTTATATTTATTTCCGTCTTCAAAAGAGTAACTGTTCAGACATCTTCGCACAAATCTTCACAAGAAATGACGTACGATTGTTTTATTATTTCTGACGTGTGTACAATTATTTATGAACCATGAGGAGCGTATGTTACTAAAATATTCTTGAATGAATGCGTCTTTATTCTAAGACTACTGCAGACTTCAGAAAATAATGGATGAGCGTATAATATTTTGACAAAATGCCCATTTATCTATGTCTGGTGTGAAAAGAAAACTTATCAGAAACAATTCACACTAAGGCTTGCCACGATCTCCCAAGATACTGTGCAGTAGACTTTGTTGCTAACTTATATACACATATAGTACACATAAAAATGGGATTTATAGGGGTTAGTGACTCACATCGGCTGGACTGAAATCACCCGACCAGGGTCGGACTGTCGTCCTCATAAAAAAATACTTATTGGTTGATTTTAACTCTATCCATTAAAAGGCGTAAAACTAGAAGGTATTATTGCTACTCAAAGATGTAAACACAAAAGCACAAAATAATAAACTATAGGAATACGTAAAAGTGGATAGGAAAACCTTGCGCCCTTTTTTGTCTTCGAACAGTGGATTAAATTGCAAAAACAAACAGTTTCACTTGATCGGTACTTTAAATTGAATTTAAATTACAACTGGTAGACTATTAATTCTTTTGTTCCGAAGTAGGACAGCCCCAAGTTTCAATGACAAAGTTGATAGATATCGACCTACATTTTACTTTTAACCACACCATCGCCTTGAAGTTTCATGTCAATAATTACGCGATGGAAAATTGTCTACCATACGACGAAACCTATTTTAAATATTGGAATCTTGTGCAAGTTTTGTAGTTTCAAATTCTCTTAACCATTTCAGTAAGCTCGTTGTCGTGTTTTCTCTTCTACAAGATGTAACATATTCAACGCAAGACCTGATAGTAGTTTGTTCTAAATCAGTATCTGAATTGATTTCAACCATTTTTAATTTTTCTCACATTTTTTCTAATTTGAAAAAAATGCTGTTCCACCTTTAATGCGCTTTAACAAACTAGATTGATACCTGATTCAAAGCTATATGGAGATTTCAAATGCATTTTTAAAACATATTTCTCCATACGCACACATTTACATACAAGTTTCTTCGTTTATTAGGGAATAAAAGTGCTTATTAAAAGGGTAAAAACTATAAATTTGAAAATTTTATTTTCGTATTCAATTTGTGAAGCAATTATCTAATTGGGGTGTCTAAGGTCTTGCGTTAATTATGTTACACCTTGTATATAAGTCAGAATTATAACAAAAATATTATTGTGGCAGATACTTCGATAAGTGTTTCAGTTGACATGTGTCCGAATGATTGCAAACGATGCACAGCGACGGCCGTGGCTCAAGCGAGCAAGGGTGACTGTGGTGAGTTCAGTTGCCATCGGTAACTGACGCTAGAGGAAGAATCATTTCACACTAGAGCCAGCTATATCGAAATAATTTAGGTCTTCATTGTTACCTAAACGTTCGCTAATTCCTTGAGTCATTATTTGCTTGTTAGAAAATTTCAATTTAGTAAAATTTTCCATAAAAGTTTAACTTGTCATTTGAAATATTCCCTTTTGAACATCGCGCATCTTCATTTTTAAAATATTTGGGACTCAACGTCATCAAAGTTGAACAGTATTGTCGTCGTCGCAACCCACAATGTTAATGAACAAAGTTTGTGCAGGCTCATGTTATATTAATAGCGTCATTAACACAGTACGTTTTTGAGTTTTTTTTGTTAAGATCGTCTCGATACACACTTGCGTAGTTATTATGTTTGGTTTTGGTATCGTGCCAGTAACCATATTTAACCACACATAGTACACCTATTTTAAGATTTCATCGTTTTCAATAGTTTTTTTTTTATTTGTGGCTATTCATTTCATTTATTTCCAGTCTTGTACACACAACTTATGTAGCAGTTATAAAATGATGTCTAATCAATGGGTCTGCCCACAGAAACCAATTTTTTTAATTTATGATCATCCAGACTTGGCCTGACTTCATATGTACAAATAGTCACTCCATGTCTGTGTCCTGGAGTCCATTCTCCCCTTAATCCAATATAATAAATCTTGGTATTTTCAGCACCAACATTTAAAGGGAAATGCATTGTTAAATGTTGTTGTTATTGCGTTTACATTATGCCATTGTACAAAGTTTACGAATATTCATTTCTAAATTAATTCAACTCCCCAATGAACTTGATGACAAAGATGATAATGAAATTGATGAAGTGCCCCACCCTGGATAGTAAAGCGATGGATACTTTACATACCAATTGCGACGGCCGTTTTGAGGGAAATCGAAAAGGCGCGTTTTATCTCTTTGTTACAATTACCTTCACTCATGCACATATAGGAATACATAATGGTTAATATTCCACCAACATTACACATTATAATTCGAAATAACACAAGTTTGGATTTTGCAAATCTTTGTTTTCTTGTCACATTGTAATGTCAATGGTTTGGTTGATTCATTAGCGATGTTTGGTTTTATTGTTCGGTCTTCTGTGACGTGTGAAGAGGCGTTGACAATTCTTTTCACACTGACGTCATTGGAGGCGTGTTGGGCAATGTCCATCTAGAAGCTTTGCCAAAGTTCATTCCGTGAACCTGCGACACTTTTGTGTGTACGTGATGAAACACTGATATGATCCTTTTTCTCTGGCTTAATGATGTGTAAAGTCCCGTTTATCATTTCAATTATCTACATTATAATTGAGTAAATCCTCTATATTGAGCGGGTAGGAGGAAATACGGCCGGTTCATAAAATGAAATATCAGCATTTAGTCATGCAACAATTGCACGATATCTTATTCAAACAAATCTGAATAATTTAAAGGGGTACAGCGCATGCAAGATCACGTGGGGACGCTCTTAACACGCGATTTTAATGTTTTATTGTATGAGAACGTTTTTGTAGGGAAGTTTATACGATCAAATATTTATACGAAAATTGACAGACCATTAAATGTCATGGACATTACTAAAGCGTTTTTGGTTTATGATGTACATTATTATGTATTATCAATATGATAATGATTTCAAGGACAAGTAAAGAGTCTCCGTAACCGGCGAGCGTGTATGAGACGAACTATAAGAGTGGAGGAAGCCAGAGAGGTATGTAAGGAAATAACCAGTTGGAACTCTGTACTCTCTGCCTACCCCGCAAGGGATCTGGCGTGATGATATAGATAGATAGATCAATATGATAAACGGACTCTGGTGTCGCGGTTCTAAGACAAGGCATCAGCCTAATCAGGTTATATTTTTATACAGAATTTGTTACGTGTAAATGTACATACGTCTTGTTATAAATTTAATCTAAAATAGAATACGACATGATCAAGCAAATATGCTACAACTGTTGCCCTCAAAATGAAAATCGAATCGATTGTAAATACCATTTAGTTCTTGGTACGAAAGCAATTCTTCGACCTTGATAGTAATTATATAAAACGTATTTACGATTCAGAAATTGCAAAAGAAAAATATAGGAAAACTTTGTGTTGAATGAAATTTAATTACACCCATTACTTCCTTATTTAATCTCATTATCCTGTCGGCTGACAACTGCGCTGTTGTTTCCGCAATTTAACTATTTGCTTTTATCGCGAAGTGTTATATTAGAATTTTATACAAACACACGATTATAGCTTGTCTTATCTACGAACGTTGTTTACGAACGGCTACTATTCAAATCTTTACAGGCGGCACAATAGGATAGGTATACAGCGTAGCAATAAATTATTCTTTAAGTACTTAATTAATAACACCTAAATAAAAATGGTTTATTGTATATTGAGTGAGCGGCGAGCGTGTATGAGACTAACTATGAGAGTCGAGGAAGCCAGAGAAGTATGTAAGGAAAGAACCTGTTGGAACTCTGTACTCTCTGCCTACCCCGCAAGGGATCTGGCGTGAGGTTATAGATAGATAGATAGATAGGTATATTTAATCCTTTTCATTATGTACATTCGTTACGTCACTAACACAATCTCATAAATTCTATACATCTGTATTGGTATTTCCCAAACTTATACCGGTTTCTTCTCTAGTTATTGTGTCACTGTGCAGTAAAAAAAGTAAATTGCACACTCATTCATTATTCACGGCAATACTCAGAAAAAAACACTGTGATACGAGTATAGCCTCAACAATACCCGACAAACGAAAATACTGTAATTTGGATAAAACCTAATGTACCGACCTCCACATTACATGATATATTTCAATGAGGCTGCCTTTAGTGTCAGTTGTCAATTGCCGTATAGGATTTTCCTTAACATATAACATAAACCTGATATGGTGATACTGTCACGCTTCGCATGTCTACTACGAATGTGTTTGTAAGCGTTTACCGGCTTTGCAATGCAGTATTAACCGGTGGACTCATATGATTACGTTACCGCCTTGTCACGGTCGGAATCGGAATCGTCTTGCATTAACAGGACACCTAGAGGAAATACTTAATTGGTCGTTGATAGTTGAACAATCTGCAAACATAATTAGAATATAGCAAAATCTTAATAGTGATTGTTCTAAGAAAAATTGCGTATAATCATGATCGTTGATGGAATTGCGGTGATGTTGCAAAATTCGACAATGAGCATAAAAGTTGTCGAAATAAGATGCAGCCATAATAAATAACTTTCTGCTGATATTTTCTCGTACAATCTAATTTTTTAGCAATCAGTATAGTATTAATTAAACTAATACGCGCTAAAATGGATCTTATCAATAAAATATTCATCAAAAAACCTGTGGACATCATTTTCTTGGCATATGGTGCCGTGGTCTCGGTCATTAACAGTGATTTGTAGGTGTTAATATGTGTTCCGCGTCTCGCTTAGTCGCCGGCGACGGTGTCCACTTACGTCACACATCTCATGATCCGTGGTGTGGCACAGGCTGACGAGACGCGTGAAATGTAAATTCTATTGATAAGTTGCCAAGTAGCAATCGTACCTATCGAACGTCGTATTCCACTTGTTGAAAGATTTACAAGTTTCTTGATATATGGAGATATATGTAAATTATATTCAATACAGTAGAGCCTTTATCTGTCTTCTAATCTTGTGTTAACACTAAACTAGATTGTCCGAAGTTAAAGTAGAAGTCAAACAGATTTAAAGTTGCCTGTTTGACTTCAACTTTAATACCAGCATCGATGTAAAAAAAATACTCTGATACTACAAAAATGTTACATTAAAATAAGACTAATAGCACTTATTGATATCCTGTCAGGTGTTTTTCAAAAACTCGTACGTTTTGCCCATGACACGAATTCAATGCACTTCATGTCGAGAGCTGATCATGTGTATTGCGGCGTAAATTGCCTTGATCAATGATTACACTGAATAATTTGTACATCCGAACATCCCAATGCAGATGAATTAAGCTTCCTGTCGCCATTTGTTACACTGTCGGGTATTTGCCAGCTAGTCCATTCAAGCATTTAAGTAAATCTATTAGCTGTTCGTGTTCAGACTTCCGTTGCCAGAGTTAAAGATTACACAACGTTACTAATAGGATTTTGGTACTGTCAAGGCTTCGAAGAATGTTGACGTAAATGTAAAGATAAACTTTTCTTTCATTATGGTTCTTTTTTTCATTTTTATGTTAGGAAAAACTAAGTAAAAAGATTGATAGAAAAATAAGTGCAAAGAAACTTTCGGAACCGCATGGGGAGCACCGCATAAGCTGTTGCGTTTCTGTCAGATGTTATTTAACATATTTCTCTACCCCTACCTATGTTGCACCGTTTATGACATTTTTACAAAATACCCAATTTACAAACTGCCCACTTCCGCATTAAGTAAGGGAAGGTTAGTCGTTTAAACGCGCCAATTACGCTCTACTTCCCTTGCCACATTTACACAGCCCGACGCTCCCTTCCTTGGCGGTTTTTTTAGCGGGAGTCAGAAGACTGATAGGCCACGCCCACTGTGTGGTCGGTTTAGAAATCTTTTAGGAATTTAGGCAAAAAAAATAATTTAGGAAATAAAGATAAAAATCTAAAGAAAAATATAAAATCCAAAACAAACATGTGAAGGTGCTGCATCAGAAAAACCATGGGAAAGCTAGTATAAAATTTTCCTGAGGGATATTTTAATGAAAACAATGAATCTGATGTCGGGGAGCGATGTTTGAAGTGCGAAGGGAGTATGTGAACAGTCGACGCTGCCGTAGTACATATCATTCCTCTAAGCGGCAAATGGCGGCAGTAGCAGTGTATAAACCGAGTATTATACTCTATTGAGATAAGGGAATGTAAAAGATGTAATATTAGCTACTACACCTTTTTGCCATCTTGTATTGCAACAATGTTTTCCTCAATCCCTTGACATTGCTATACAAATCTGTACACATACCTATTTTTAATTGTATCAATTTGGCACCATTCTTGTTATACATTTTTGATATGGGAGTACTTGACACTGTCGTCCATAACAAGCTATATAATAATGTTTTGTATTACGCAATACAATAATTAGGGTCGTCTTGCAGATTTTAATGGAATGATATGTAAATTGAAGTAATTGCTCCGTATGTTTATTAAGAGTTAAGACCTACCGGTCACTGGCTTATCCGGGGACCATCGTGTCTGTTTCATGACAATTAAAAGCCAGTCGGTCGTTCCTATATTTAAATTGTTCGTGTCGCTTTTCATGGCGGTTGACACTAAAGAGAACCACGTGTCTTTTTGGCTTCAATTCAGTTCGACAATTTGTAGGTTATTGTTCTAGAAAAATACTAAAATATTGTCAGTCTTATATCATCATTATATTAATACGTGAAGCAAAAACTTTGTACCCCTTTTTACGAAAATTGCGCGGACGGAGGAGTATGAATTTTCCCACACTTATAGTTTATATCGAGAAGGAGTGCAGAATGCTATATTTTTTTTTTTAATTATGCATAAAAAATACATTAAATCAATAAAAAACACATTACACACACTACCATGTATTTGACACAATACACTTCAAATTGAGAATAGATTAGTTTTTTTTGTTTTTTTTTTATATATTATTTGTCTATAGTCTTACTTAATGTCAAACATAACCAGCAAACGATGAAAGTTTTTACAAAAAAACATCGTTTACAGAGAAGGTTTGTATCACTAATTAAATTATCGAAATATGTATGTCAAGTTCAAAGGACAGCATTTTCTTTTTGGTTTTTTGTTTATATAAAAAAAAGGTATTCTTTATCTTAATATTTTTTTATTTTTTTTTTATTTAAATTTCATATAATTTGTTTGAAAAAAAAATAGGCAAATTAATAGTGTAGCCTTGGTGAAATCTGTGATTATAGAAGTATATAGTCTTTGACAATAGAACCTTAATAATGTTCAAACTTATAATTTAAATTAATTATGGTCGAATTTCGACCAATGGGCGACCACTAGTAATCTTAATTCCACTAGTTGAGTTCACTAGTTTGAGTTTTTAATACGATTCTGTCTAAATACCTAATTATATTAATTTCCTTGCCGGGGGTTTTCATTTTCGCGCTTGCGAGTTTTATGACCATTTCTCTCTCACTGCCACATATTATTAATTGTAAGTAGGCAGAATATTATTCAGGATTTACAAGATATTTTGCTCATGGCTTGCTTCATTGCTTCATTATTTATTTACCTAGGTATGTTGTTACTTATTGTTTTCAAGATAAACTGTTACCCATCAAAACGTTATTGAGTGGGATTTCTCCGAAGTAATATTCTTCAGTAATAATTTTCTATGTAGATGTGCATTAAACATCTCTACAAATATAAGCGAATGTTTTACTTACTGTTGGAAACAGCTGCAATTTTGTTTAGCACGTGCTGTCTTCCAGACCGTTAATTTTACAACTTTATGCGTAAAACTAATGCGACACATTTCAATATGAATATCAATATGGGAATTACAATGTATAACTTAGACACATGTTTCTTATACTCGCGCGGAAGTAAGGGCAGTTCAATCATGTGAAGCCGTCACAAGAGATATCATTACTTTCCTTCAGTGGTGGCGTAATATAAATACGGTTCACCCGCAAAACCGTCGGAGCTCCGTGGTTTATACGGATTGTAGATCTCCATTCCGATCTCGGTCTCAAACCTATTCGCGCCTTTATAAAAAAGGCGACAACCCGATATTTCGTGACCGCCTCCAATCATAGAAATCCCCTAATCGTAGCCGCCGCCGACTATGAACTCCCCTCCTATCAGCCGCTACCGTCGGGTGCGGCATGTTCTCACCGACCCTCCCGATGCCCTTACATCCGGATTCTTTCGGATACAGATACCACACACAGGATCAGACACCGACCTCGCCGGCGAGGTCGAAGAATCCCTTACCCGCCGGCAGGTGCAGAGCACCACGGCGACACACCTAGTATACGCTCTCCCCCATAGCGACTGCACAAGCCGAGGCCGTTCCTCCTTGAAGCGCCCTTGAGCTAGTTGCCCCCTTGCCCTTCTGGCTCGAGCGTAGTGGTTGCACGCTCGCCCTCTTGTCCGGTGAAGCTGTAAAGGCCCCGCGGCTAACAGCGTAGATCATTCACACACACACACACACACACACACACAAATACAGTATTAGGCTGGCTATTCATAATTTTGTGTTATATATTACTATCTAATTTAGGTTTTTTGTGATGATTTTTTGCAAGGATGTGACTGCCTTTCGCAATAAAAATAAACATGTTATTTCCAGTTCTTTGTTTCAATGACACTACGGCCTTGGCATCATCACCAAATTTCCTTTACAATAATAAGACCTTGTCAAACAAACGTCATCTTATCACTTAGTCGCATGACATGTGTTGTGAAAACAATATTCTGCTAATGCTTTGGCTAGACTGTTGATGCGATTATAACGTGAAAGGATGTAATTTGATTTCATTAAAAAATCATCTGCACCTTTCTCTTTTTGGTGGCATCTTTTCGTGGCACCAGATGGTAGCTTGTACTACAATCATACTTATGTAGATGCCAGACTAGTAGGTAATGGTCATCAGTTCTATACAGCACACACGCGGTAGTGTGCAGAGAAATGGATATGAAATACGAGGAGTACTGCCACGTTTTCATAACCACTGCCACAGTTTATATTCGCCCGCTGTTAATTGGGCTAATTTGTCATAAGTTCACTTTGTCAGCTATCTATTAATAGTAAATAAAACTATTATAATATCATCTCTCAGAGCCAAGAAATGTAATGATAGTTTAATTTTTCTTCTCCTATTAAGTAGATTGCTTCAGCCCGACCGAGTGGCGAGACAAGTCGTTTAAGTTGATCTATCTATATCATCACGCCAGATCCCTCGCGGGGTAGGCAGAGAGTACAGAGTACCAACAGGTTCTTTCCTTACATACCTCTCTGGCTTCCTCCACTCTCATAGTTCGTCTCATACCTACTTTATGTTGATCAGAGAATATAAATAATCTTAGAATATAAATAGTTCATATTTATTCTAAGAAGTTGATTTGCAATCATACAAAATGCAAAATACAATGTGTACCTCATTCTTTTTTTTACTAGCAGTTTTCCGCGGCTTCGCTCCCGGTCGACAACAGCGCCATCCACCGGGTCTATGTTAAACCTTTGTTAGTTCTGGAATATGTAGGTTCGACTGCCTCGTTGGTGTGGTGGCAAAACGCATCGCTTTGTGATCATGAGGTCCTGGGTTCAAATCCTAGGTCGGTCAAATGTAGTTTTTCTAACGAAAAATTCCCAGTATGAGTCCGGAGTCTGGAATTGTGCTCGGTATATAGCAATAGGCTCGTCCCCTATTACATGGTACCTAACATCGTCGGCGAAACGTGGGTGTACTCAGTACACCTCTGCCACCCCCTCTGGGGAATAAAGGCGTGACGGTGTGTGTGTAGGTTCACTGGTTTCATAGTTTATCGATAACATACAAACATACATTCCCTCTTTATAATATAAGTATCGACTGAGAAAAACATTACCAACATTATTAACTTAGCAAAACTAAATTTCATATGTCTTAAAATAGGAAATCTTTATCACGGAGTACTTAGAACTATTTTATTGCATACCTAGTACTTACTATTTGATATCCTCATAATAAAGTTTATATGGCTGTTTAAAAGCAATACATGTCTTATTGAACATAGCGTTACTTTCATGACATCTATCGGGATTATAGACCAGCGAACCCTACAGGGTTCGCTGGTCGTATCTTTTCGTATCTTTACTTTGTTTTTTTTTAAAAAACCTAGCCCCACACTATGATTTATTCATACATACACAAATACCCAGACCGGAACAAATAATTGTGGATCACGCAAAGATTTTTCCCGTGCGGGAATCGAACCTGCGACTATTAGACACAGTGGGCGGAGCGGCTTAAGCTCTTAACCACTGCGCTAAATCGTCCGTCATACTTTTATTCAGACTTGTGCCTTACATATTGCTTGCAATGTTTTATTCATAAGATTTTCATTGTTGCAGCTGAGAAATTCCAAGAGAACCTTCTGAAGACCATGATACAGATTGAGAATACTTTCTTCGAGCTCGGACGGACATGTCAAAGGAATTGCCTAATTATATGCGATAGGGGTGCGATGGATGCCAGTGCATGTGAGTACCCTTTAACCCTTACCTAGGTTACGGAAACGCGAAATCGCATCAAATTGCTGTGGCAAAACCAGCCTGATGTTAAGGGCCTACGCGTGCGGCCATTTATCGACCGAGACTGACAGTGATGCAATTACATTACATAAGAATAATAAGGGACGGAGATATTGAGCGTGCGCTCGGAAATAAACGACGTATGTGCAAATACCAAGTTCTATGATTTTCTAAAAAAAAACTACAGTATTAAATAAAAAACTTCTTTCCAAGAACTTTGCTACGAAAAATTTGCTATAGTTTTAAGTATTGATAAATTCTTAAACATGTCGCGTTGGAATCAGAAAATGTAAAGTTTTAAGAGATGACTTTAGATTTTTTTTATTGACAAATTTTTTTATACTCTTGTTTTCCTTTTACCAGATTCCATAATATATAGTCATAATATATATTTCGAAATATACAAATACTTCTTGAAATGTATGAAGTACATACATGTTTTTCGCGGTTGCACCTTAATTGCATAACTCTGACTGACTGTTTAATTACCTTAAAAGTTGAAGGGTTTGAGGAGGAAATTAGGTCCAATGTGGCCATCGGGGCCTAAGCTCCCAACATATGCATAAATTGTCATTACTAAAAAGGTGAAAGAGCCGGGATTCGTAATTAATTACTTTCAATTCTATGACGAAGAAGAAACGTGCAGTTATACACTTTTTAATAGGAACACATGTTGTATCTGTCTACTAATTATGCCAAATAATATCGTTTTATTGACGTCGTCTTTTATCAGCTTTATCGAGCATAGTCGAGCGACATGCAATGACCGCAAATACTCCTTGAAAACTCGATTGCGGTGATAGACAAATAGACGCCAAGAGCCAATTTTAATTTATCATATAATTATTAGGTATAGCGATAATAGATTCAACATTGTATTCTCTCAGATACGTGTCGTTATCACACAGATAAAAGAAACATGTACGTAAATAAAACTTGTGAGATATGGCAGTAATAATAGTCTATCTAATTTGCAGAAATAATCCCCTCTTTGTAGGAAGCCAATAAAATTTATAGTAATTGTTTCGTAACGTTAAATCGTTATCTGTGTTACGTTGTTCACCACAACGAAGTCGTATAAACATGCTCGCTAATGTTAAAAATGTATGAAATCAAGTACGCTACGATTTGCTAAAAAGCACATATTTTTAGCTATTCTATCGCCATCGACTGCCTCGTTGGTCTAGTGGCAAAGCGCATCGCTTTGTGATCACGAAGTCCAGGTCAAATCTTAGGTCCGATAAGTGTAGTTTTTATAAAGAAAAACTTTCCAGTACGAGTCCGGAGTCAGGAATTGTGCCCGGTATATGGCAATAGGCTCGACCCCTATTACATGGTACCTAACATCGTCGGCGAGACGTGGGTAAACTCAGTACACCTCTGCCACCCCCACCTTGAGAATATAGGCGTGACGGTGTGTTCTATCTCCATAATGTCTAAAAAATAAGATAGCAGTAAATGCACAGTATGATATTATGTAATTACATATTTTGCATGTAACTTGGCAAAGGAAGAGTCCAAGGTATTTTTCTTTATTGAAACATATATTTGGATAAGATTGTCTTTAGATTCAATATATTTGTTATTAGTGAGCGACAGACTCTATTTAGATCAGCATTTGCTTAGAGAACAAGTTTACGTTTATAGAAAGTCGTTATATTTTTCTTTTTCCGTGTAATGATAGTAAAGTATGACGAATTTATTTATTTATTACTTCTTTGGAGTGGACACATATAATTCAAATATAAGACAAACATGCCTCGTGTAATTAAAGGCAACCCACATTATAAACTAAAGCCATTATAAGCTAAAGTGGTGACACGATTTGCCTTTACCATGTATTTACCCGCTTGGTCTCTTGTGAACTTATAATAAATATACTAGCAGTTTCCCGCGACTTCGTACCCGGTCGACAACGGCGCCACCTACCGGGTCTATGTCTTATAGCCTATGTTACTTCAGGATAAGGTAGCTTTCTAATGGTGAATGAATATTTGAAATCGGCCCAGTAGTTTTTGAGTTTATTCGTAACAAAAATACAATAATATAGAAAGGTGCACCAACCCGTACTCAAAAACTCTTCTCTGGTAGTGTGTGAGTGATGTACGCTGTTGGCCGCGAGGCCTTTACAGCTTCACCGGACTTAAGGGCGAGCGTGCTACCACTACGCTCGAGCCAGAAGGGCAAGGGGCGACAGACTCGAGGCGACACCTCTTCAAGGCGCCCTCGGTTGGAACAGTCGCTGTGGGGGGACGGGGTGCACTACTAAGTGCACGGGTCAACCACCGGCTATGGGAGGGGATCTACGACTACGTCGTCGTCGCCCGTATTCTGAGCGGAAAGAATGGATAACAAAGCATCGGGGGGATCGGAGAGAACATGTCGCGGCCGGCGGTGGCGGCAGGGGTCGGGGGGAGGATCGTAGTCGGCGGCGGCTACGATTAACGGATTCGCATGGGTGGATGTGTCGTGTTGTCGCCTTTTTAATATAGGCGCTTCAAGACCTAGATCGGTGTGGAAGACCTAGATCGGAGAGGATTCTCTGGTAGTGTAAATGATGCTTGCATACTTAAAACACGCAGATATCTTGTAAATTGTTCATGTGCCATGTACATGCATGCAATTATGTGGTTTTATATGACGCGACATTGCGGCGTATTGTCCTTCATAGCTAAGTCTTGATTCATAGCTAACAACGTAATGCTTATTAGATTATTAATAAATATAACCACACATAAAACCACAAATATAAAACCTAACAAAAACACCGACACACGATAAACCTAAACTCATTGTTGTTATGAATTGTATTTTATGCGAGCTTAAGTCGATTTCAGCACTAAGGCAACAAATTAGTAATAAGGAAGTCATCTTAATATAAACTGGAGGTTAGTTTTATTCAAAAAGTATGTCAAAAATAAATCTAATGCTGATGTATTCCCGATTACCTTACCTAGATAATGCAGACGAAACATGTGTACGTAATTGCAATGCAAAAAAAAAAGGATATTTTAATAGGCGGCTACCAAACCACGAGAAAACTATCTTTTATAGCTTTGCCATTCCTACTTCTTATATAATTCATGTTTCGTTAAAATATGTACACTGTTAAAATGTTTAAATAAGTTATAAGTATTATACTTATTTAAGCAAAAAAGCAAGCTTGAGACTGTAAAAATTAAATAGTTCACTTGTAGACGCGTTGCCAGTAAATACGAACAAAACAACTAATAATAGTGATATTAAAAATCAATTTATATACATAATAATAATATAATAATATCAGCCTATACTGCCCACTGCTGGGCAAAGGCCTTCTCTCACAAATCGAGGTGAGAGAGATTAGGTCATACTCCACTACGCGGACCCGGTGCGGATTGGTGGAGGCAGGTTTGCCAGAAGGCAGGCCACCTGCTGTTGGAACTTATCAAGCCGCCTTTAAGGCTTCCAACCCGGCTTAACGACTATCACATTAAGTGGTAGCCGGGACCAACGGCTAAGCGTGCCTTCCGAAGCACGGAGACGCTCGAATTTGAAAATGCCACTAACGGTTACCAATCTCAGGCCGACCGAGTCAAACGCTGCTTAACCTTGGTGATCGATAAGAACACCGCGGTCGCACAGCGCTACGAGCGCCTTTTTATTTGCATATAAACAATAAAAATTAACAAAGTGCACTAAAATAGGTCATTTCGTTTGATATTTTCGTTTACACGCGTATCGTATCTCGCGCAATTACACATAAATAAGCAAAACCGTGTCAATCGCGTTCAATGTAATATTTGAACTGGAACTAACCGGATAGTAATAAAAACCAATTATCAGTAAAATATTTTAATGATTTGCTCTTTATATGCTGTGTCTGGACACTTACATATTATAATTAATGCTTGCGATTGTGGAGCGTGACTTCTGACCATATCAATCGTTATTTAACATGTGATAGGAGTGTCGTAAATTACACACCGTCACGCCTATATTCCCCAAGCGGGGATGGCAGAGGTGTACTGAGTACACCCACGTTTCGCCGACGATGTTAGGTCCCATGTAATAGGGGGCGATAATTCCAGACTCCGGACTCGTACTGGGAATTTTTCGTTAGAAAAACTACATTTGTCCGACCTAGGATTTGAACCCATAACCTCGTGATCACAAAGCGATGTGCTTTGGCACCAGACCAACGAGGCAGTCACGTCGTAAATTAATGTTTAACTTATTCTGTTTAGAAAGATGAACGGAAGACCATCTCAACCTTATGCTCTTAAAGGTTGGTGAATTTCCGAATACTCTGAGAATGGAGTGTCTATAAAGTGATTCTAAACATACCTCGCAAATAGGAATGAACCCAATGTCGTGACAGTACCTAATCATTGATAAATTGCTTTTCGTGTGCTAAGAGTACTCAAATAATTTATTTTACTCAATTCTGGTAGCAAAATGCATATTTCTATACAAGGTGTAACATAATAAACGCAAGACCTGGAAGTAGTTTGGTCAAAATCAGTAACTGAATTGATTACACCAATTTTATCTTACTTTTTTAAATTTGCAAAAAATGCTCTTAATCCTTCTGTGCGCTATAAAAAACTAAATTTATTCTTGATTCATACCAAGAAGGAGATTCCAAATGCATTCCTAAAACGAATTTATGAAAACGCACTCATACACGTACAAATTTTATTGTTAATTGGGGTATAAAAGTGCTTTAAAAAGGGTAAACACCTTTAAATTTGGAAATTTGGATTTCGTTTTGAATTTATAAAGGAATTCTCTGGAATTTATTATGTTACACCTTGTATATGACAACATTCGAAACAGATAACCGAAAAGGTCCGCTAAAAGGTGCAGACTTATACATATATGAAGGTAACAGAATTTCCTGTTGCTCTCTGCGTCAGCGTACATTGTTTCTGTCGTCTAAGAATTCTGCGAGGCTCTTAAATGCATGAATGTATTCGGCGCGACACCGTAAACGTCTTTTTTGGATTAATTCGCAAACAAGGGGTTGTCAGGGGACACCATCATTTTGAAGATGGATTTATATATCATCAGCCGAAAGACCACTGCAGGACAAACGCCTAAAGATGGCTATTTATGAGTCAAAGGCCTATCTAATAAACTTCTTTTATTTATTTTTTTCAGTTATTTCAAAGGAGAAATGGGAAGCGATGTTGGCTTCTAATAACTTGAACAGCGTGGAATTGCGTGACAACCGGTACAACCATATCGTGCACATGGTGTCTGCCGCTAATGGCGCCGAAGACTTCTATTCCTGTGATGTAAGTTCTATGTTACGCTAATTATGCGACAACACACCAAATATCAGGGCATTTTAAAGTTACGGTTTTAATTCACAAATGAGTTTGATTAACGCTAAATGAAACCTTTGTTTTTGGTGTAAATTCTGCCTTTCGGACATCAGTTTGTCAGTCCAAATGGACTTTCCAAACCCGTGATTGTACCAATAAAACGATTTAGCGCAGTGGTTAAGAGCTTAAGCCGCTCCGTCCACTGTGTCTAATAGTCGCGGGTTCGATTTCCGCACGGGACAAATCTTTGTGTGATCCACAATTGTTTGTTTCGGTCTGGGTATTTGTGTATGTGAATTTTCATGTTTGTAAACGCACCCACGACACAGGAATAAATCCTACGGTGGAGCTACGTTTAAAAAAATAATCTACCACCGTTACGCCGTAACGTTTTTAGATATAGTTATCTATCTATCTATAACCTCACGCCAGATCCCTTGCGGGGTAGGCAGAGAGTACAGAGTTCCAACAGGTTCTTTCCTTACATACCTCTCTGGCTTCCTCGACTCTCATCGTTCGTCTCATACACGCTCGCCGGTTACGGAGACTCTTGACTTTTCCATCAGATAAGACTCTGTTTATTTGGTCGTGGTAAGATAGTCTAGGTCTTCCCCGGTACCTACATCCTTCCACTTTCACATTGTATATCTGTTTTGTCATTCTTTCCTCTGGCATTCTTTCTATATGCCCGAACCAACGGAGCATGCCCTTTCTCATCTTTACACCGATACTATCTTTCATACCTACTCGCTGTCTAACTATGCTGTTGCTAATGCGGTCGGTCAGCTTCACTCCGCACATCTTCCGCAGAGCTCGCATTTCTACCGCATTTATCCTACTTTCATTCTCCTTCTTACATACCCAGCTCTCGCTACCATATAACAGCGTTGGGACAAGAACTCCGTTATGTATGGCCAGCTGCGCCTTATGGCTTAAGTGCCGGCTCCCGAGTAGCTTTCCCATCGCACCATTCACTCTGTTCCCTGCACTCACTCTTCTCTCTATGTCAGCGGTGTATTTCCCATCCTTACTGAAGGCGCATCCAAGATATACAAACTCATTCACTTGCTCCAGCACATCGTTACCAAGATATAGTTAGTTAGTCATTTTCAACTTCCTCATTATACTTAAAGTAATGCAAATAGCCTAGTGTTTAGACCGTTGGACTGCAATGTCAGAGGTTTCGGGTTAAAACCACCTCTGTCCTTTTGAAAGCATTTACGTATAAAAAATTAACTACCACTTGCTTTAACGGTGAAGGAAAACATCGTGAGGAAACCTGCATGCCTAAGAGTTTCTCGAAGGTGTGTAATAATAATTTAAAGCAAATAGCTTTAACGTAACGGGTACGCCTGTTACCGTTAAATATAAAGGAATAAATGCATAGATATTGATAGTCATTGGTCATTAAAGAACGCAGTGTAAACTGCTGCTCATTCAGTTTCATAAGGTTTAATTTTAACTTTATGATAAAATAATTTCCATTATCTGTAAAAATGTAATAAAATTTATGTGATTCAAAATTCAATTGAAGTGTATCACAAGAGTATAAAACTTAATTTGAAAGAATTACCGTACAACTTAAATAATATTATGTCAAGTAGATTAGCAGTTGTATTTGCGAACATGGCACTGAAATAATTTTATTGGGATACTTTATCTTAGATTGTAATCGTGTATAAAGTAGGTCATATATTTAACGAGTATGAGCGAATATTCTTAGCGGTACCTACATACATAAAAACCTGTTGGCAAATTGGATTTTTCGCTAACGTTGGTAGTTGGTTAGACGGAGTTGATTAGAATTATAATAACAAGCATACTTGTGCCTACTTTGGCTTTTATCTTCTTTTTTGATAATCCCAATGCTATGTAAATGAGCCATTGTCGGCTACTTGAATATATCTATACTGATATTATAAAGAGGTAAAGTTTGTGAGTTTGGGTGTTCGCGACAATCTCCGGTACTACTGATCCGATTTTAATGATTCTTTCACCATCGGAATGCTACCTTATCCAGAAGTAACATAGGCTATATAACATAGACCCGGTAGGTAGCGCTGTTGTTGTCCGGGTACGAAGTCGTAGGAAACTGCTAGTTCTAAATAAATTAAACTCTCAGAAAATAATTATAATGAAAAAAAAACACCGTCACGTCTATATTTTCCAAGCGGGGGTGGCAGAAGTGTACAACCACTTTTCGCCGACGATGTTAGGTCCCATATAATAGGGGGCGAGCCTATTGCCATATTCCCGGTGCAACTCCGGACTGATACTGCGATAAAATATCTACATTCACCCGACCTAGGATTTGAACCCAAGACCTCGTGATCGCAAAGCACATTGTTCCCCACTAGACCAACGAGGCAGGCAAATAATGAAATTGGTGAAATACCCCTACCCCGATCAGTCAAGTGCAGATACTATGCAGACTAATTACGAAATGCGTTTTTGTTATTTAACCGAATATAATGCGCATCAAATCTAACCTAACCTAAAAGCAGATAACCTTAGCCTTGTGAAATCAACAAAACGACATTAAGAAAAAGTATGCGTTTAATTTTAAATATTAAAGTATTTCGTCACGATACAATCTATTATTCTTTTTCCTCTGGATGTCGTAGGAAGCGACGTGAATAGGAAATTCATTTTGCATGGATCAAGCAGTCTGTCAACACATTAAAAGATTCATACCATACACAGATTGTAGGAGACTAAGAAATGCGAACTTTTTAATTTGAATATATACGAAACTTTAACCACCCTTTGTAATTTTAAATGTAATTGTATACAGCTGGAACTGACATTTTTTTGCATGGCTCAATCGCTGTTTCTTATTTTGGAGTGAACTCACTTATTTTACTACCGTTAGTCGATCGTTAGAACACATGTTTATATCTATTTCTCTTACTGCGTGTATTCTAAGACATTAGTGTTTTATTAAATATCCAACAATGTTGCCGATTAGCAAGATACATCTGTTTCTTTGTGTAAATCACGTGAGAGCATTTTAATCTGAGTCCACCGACATAAATACACTTAGACCTTCGAATTTAATAGGATCATTATATAAGATAAATACGTAGATTAATGGACACGCGCAATTTCGTTGATAAGACTAGTTATCGGACTTAAATCCCCAGTTTACAGACAATAGTAACATAATTATCTTTACACCGCTAGGTGCTCAATTTTGGTAAATGCGCAGAATTGTATTTTTTCAGAAGATTTACCTTCAAATGTGGAAAAGAGGAAGTGCTGAATAATTTTAATTTTGACCTTGACTACCGGTAGCAACACCATTCCACTTGATGCGTAAGTGGAAGGATAAAGATACTGGGGAAAAACTACACATCATACCATGACTGACTTATCTGAAAGGTTCGTCAAGAGTTTTCGAAACCGACTTAAACCGTTCTTAAAAGGTTTTAGTTACTAATGAATTCTAAGCTTTCTTAAATTGTTTAAATCTGGGTGTGATAGGGATATAGGTCCCAGTTCACTGTGTGGTATTCACAATACCGTAAAATCACCATAAAACCGTATTGGTCTGGCAACATTTATAGAATAGAATAGAATAGAGAAGTCTTTATTGTACACCAAATTATAAATAAACAATAATGTAAGGTACAAAACAATATAGGGCACAATTGGCGGCCTTATTGCTTATAGCAATTTCTTCCAGGCAACCAAGCCATTTATTTCATTTATAAGATAGAAAAGTCTATCCCTTATAAAGTATAATGTTATGAAGTAGCTACTTAATAGCAGCTCGTGAGTATGGCGGTCATGGTCAACTTAGCTTGGTATCGCATAGCCTTCATTTTGTAGAGGACATTCAGTGACCTACCACTAACGTCGTTCTTGATAATTAAATACTTATAATCACGTTTCCTCACTAGCAAAAGCTGAAATATTTCAGATAATCTAGTTTTTACTGTAATCATAAACTTTCCGCCATAACCTGCATGTCCTGTGATATTTATTAAAAAACCACCGTCACACCGACTGCCTAGTTGGTCTAGTGGCAAAGCGCATCGCTTTGTGATCCCGAGGTCCTGGGTTCAAATCCTACGTCGGACAAGTGTAGTTTTTCTACGAAAACTTCCTAGTACAAGTCCGGAGTCTGGAATTGTGCCCGGTATATGACAATAGGCTCGCCCCCTATTACATGGGACCTAACATCGTTGGCGAAACGTGGGTGTACTCAGTACACCTCTGCCACCCCCGCTTGGGGAATATAGGCGTTACGGTGGCGTCGGTGTACCATCGTCACACCTATTTATATTCCCCAAGCGAAGGTGACAAAAGTGTACTGTCTACACCCACATCTCGCCTACTTTGCTATAGTATTTTTCACATAGGAAGGGTAGTGACAGTTCTAATTGCCAAACGAAATTATACTTTATTTAATGGCAGTAAGAGTGACCCGTTTCTATACTTATGGTTTTATGCCTTAATACCATTAAATTAATTATTAATTTTGTTTGGCAATTAGAACTTTCACTACCCATCCTATGTGAAAAATACTATAGGTCTCAATGTTATATAAATAAACCTGTTGCTTTGTATTTGTATATTGTAGTGGGCACACTAAAAACAGCGAGGGCGCCTCTTCAAGGCGCCCTCGAGAATGTCGCCCCTTGCCCTTCTGGCTCGAGCGTAGTGGTTGCACGCTCGCCCTTAAGTCCGGTGAAGCTGTAAAGGCCTCGCGGCCAACAGCGTACATCACTTACACACACACACACACACACACACACACACACACAATGCTTGCAGTGGCTATTTGGTGCGGGTCACTTTCTTCCCCCTAATATGATCAAGGGAGGTGATGGCTGCTCAAGTTGTCATACTCGTGAACGGGTGCTGCTTGTGGAGACTGGTCCACCCAGAATCCTTTAGCTTATCATGCTTTAAAAATATTATTATTAGTCTTAAAACACAGTCGTCTCGTCAGAGCTGGATCGCATACATAATTTTGAAAATGTATCAATACAGAAAATGATAAAAAAATTAATAGAGAATTAGACAAAAAAGACAAGCTCGCTTAGTGTCACGCCGGATCTTCTCAGTGAAGGCCGCGTTCGGATCCGGTGGTAGATTAGTAAGTTATAAAAAAAAAATGTTAATACGACTATGTGTAAGTACGCCCGCGGGGTTTCTAACAAAAAAATAATATGGGTTTTGGCAATGTAACTGTTTTTTTTTCACACTAATCCAACCTAAAATTTTAACCTCGACTGCCGCTAGCATTATGCAGCACTAGCAAAGCCGAGGCAGGCAGTTTTCTTTTATTGCGTTGCTATAAAGATGTTTCCAAACAAAATGTTATGTGATGATATACATATGTCATATACAAGGTGTAACATAATAAACGCAAGACCTCAGACACTCCGATTAGAGAATTGCTTCATAAAGTCAAAACGAAATCCAAATTTTCAAATTTAAAGGTTTTTACTCTTTTTTAAAGCACTTTTATACCCCAATTAACTATGAAACATGAACGTGTATGTGTGCGTTTTGAAAAATACGTTTTAGAAATGCATTTGGAATCTTCTTCTTGCTATGAATCAAGAATAAATTTCATTTTTTATAGCGCACTGAAGGAGTAAAAGCATTTTTTGCAAATTTAAAAAAAAATGTAAAATACATTAAAAATTGTCGGAATCGATTCAGTTACCGATTTAGAACAAACTACTTTCAGGTCTTGCGTTTATTATGTTACAGCTTGTATAACAATAATTAATTAAACTGATAAATTAGGCTCACGTGATAAAGGTCAATAGCGTGATACCAAATACACAAAAAAAATCATAACATTAGTGGTGATAATGTTATCACTTTATTCAGCGAATTGCAGTCGGTCGATATTTCAGAACAAATACATAGACATGGCAAATTATGAATGTTAAACTCCAGATCCAAGGGGTTACTACAACCTCTTTAGCAAGACTATTTTAATCTTACGGTTCCGAGTAAAAGAGACAGAGCTTTGCCAATTTTTTTTTTTTCAAGTATAAATTTGAACATTATTAAGGTTCTATTGCCAAAGACTATACTTTTATAATCACAGATTTCGCTAAGGCTACACTGTTCATTTACTTTTTTTTTCAAACTAAATACATGATATTTAAATAAAAAAACAAAAAAATGATTAAAATAAAGAAGTGTATTGTGTCAAATACATGTTAGGCTGTGTAATGATTTTTTTATTGCTTTAATGTATTTTTATGCATAATTAAAAAAAAATTAGCATTATCTCTATATAAACTATAAGTGTGGGAAATTTCATACTCCTCCGTCCGCGCAATTTTCGTAAAAAGGGGTACAAAGTTTTTGCTTCACGTATTAATGTAATGATTACATAGATAAACCGAATACCCCATTGCTACAAACAAGTTTGTTTAAACGTGTGCCCGGAACGTGACACGAATAATAAAACCGTGTTGGTGCAGCTTCATTGTAGTGCCGGTGTTTGCACATTCCCGCGGCCATTCACGTGCACATATTGAAATTTTACATCGTCACGCCTGTTCCCCAAGCGGGAGTGGCAGAGGTGTGTATTGTACACCCACTTTTCGCCGACGATGTTAGGTCCCATGTGATGGGGAGCGATCAACAATGCCAGACTCCGGACACTAGAAAATACATTTGGTCCGACCTGGCTTCGAGCCCAGAATCTACTTGATCGCTTCGCGCATTATTGAAATTCTAAATCGCTCTTTGAATTCTGAAGACTGTAATCTTTTTCCTAGTACATATACAAACTGACTGCCTCGTTGGTCTAGTGACAAAGCGCATCGCTTTGTGATCACGAGGTCCTGGGTTCAAATCCTAGGTCGGACAAGTGTAGTTTTTCTAACGAAAACTTCCCAGTACGAGACCGGTGTCTGGAATTGTGCCCGGTATCTGGCAATAGGCTCGCCTCGTATTACATGGGACCTAACATCGTCGGCGAAACGTGGATGTACTCAGTACACCGCTGCCACCCCCGCTTGGGAAATATAGGCGTGACGGTGTGTTTTTACATATACAAACGTGGAAAAAGTTCGACGACCTTCTTTATGTTTCATTGATTTGATCCGTCTACTGCATCGATATATCATAACAAGATCAGTCCTGTTCAAAAGTTATCTAAAAACATCCCCAAATCCAGGTGAGTAGTTATAGTTATGAACATAAAATAGGGTAAATTGTACCTTACTTCTATCACTTAAAAGTTGTATTTGCAACAAAGCGGAAGCCTGTTAATTAGTACCGTCCACTTTTGCCTGCCTGGTGGTGCTATTTTTCAAGCAAGTTAGACAAAATTGGGTAGGTAGGTAAATCCCACTCGGATATTTAAACTCACGGAAGTATAAAATAATGTACTTACTTCTAATAATAAGCAGTTATAACATGACCGAGTTGATGATTTTTCTACTACACCTATTTTATAATGGCACTGGCTCAACCAGTTCTAAATATTTAATAATTTATCGAAAATGTTCATTATAACTGGCGGCCTCAACGAGATTTTCATGGTTTTCCCCCTCATTCAGATCATAAGGCTTGATTTAATACAATTTAATTAATTAAATAAACCGAGTCTTATCTGAAGGAAAAGTCAAGAGTCTCCGTAACCGGCGAGTGTGTATGAGACGAACTATGAGAGTGGAGGAAGCCAGAGAGGTATGTAAGGAAAGAACCTGTTGGAACTCTGTACTCTCTGCCTACCCCGCAAGGGATCTGGCGTGATGATATAGATAGATAGAATTTAATTAATTAACACTGTTATTTACACATAAGTTCTCGAGTAATCGTGCCCGGTATATGGCAATTACATGGGACCTAACATCGTCGGTGAAAAGCGGTGGTAACAGAGATGTACTGTGTCCACCCACACAGTACATCTCTGTCACCACCGCTTGAGTAATAAAGGCGTAACGGTGTATATTTTTTATTCAAATTATTTAATTGTGAAACAGGTAAAAGAGGTAGTATCTTTAAGTAGTAATTTATGAGCGCTATGTTTGGCCATTCAATGGCGTAGTTATAAATTACAATAATAATCAATAAACATAAATTACAATTTAAATTCGACGGACGATTTAGCGCAGTCGTTAAGAGCTTAAGTCGCTCCACCCACTGGGTCTAATAGTCGCGAGTTCGAATCCCGCACGGGACAAATCTTTGTGTGGCCCACGATTATTTGTTTCGGTCGGGGTATTTGTGTATGTGACTTTTCATGTTTGTAAACGAACCCACGACACAGGAATAAATCCTAGTGTGGGCTACGTTTTTTAAAAAAAGAAAACGAAGAAAAGAATTTAATTCATAAATAATAAATCATTATTCATAACAAAGCCTATGTCAGCACACTTTTTTGCTATAGGATGTTATTGTATCATTAAGAAATTCACACACAGAATAGTATGTCTTTTTATTTAGCAATTCAAGAAGGCTATTTTTGAATACATTTAAATCAGTGTGGTTTCTAATGTATCCAGGAATTTTATTATATATTCTAGGAGCCATACATACAATGCTATTACAATATAGAGCTGTAGTATGAGCAGACATTTGAGTTTAATTAAGACGCCTTTTAGAAATCAGTGTTTACAATAGATGAAAGTTTCCCATGACAAATTTTGCAGTCTCGAATATATACATACAGGGTAATGTAAGAATATTAAGTTACTTAAAGTATGGTTTGACACTCAGTAGGTTTAAGTTTATATACTGCAACGTAAACATTTCTTTTGAGCCTCAAAAGCAATCAAAATATTCAGAGAGTTACCCCGGTATATTATTCCATAACGTAACGTGGATGATACATATGCATTATAGGCAACAAGAACAGCAGATTCATTGACAATTTTTGATAAGTTATAAAGCGCATAAGAATATTGATTTATTTTCTCGAGTATTCATTTAATATCAATCCAAACCAGTATTCATGCCTAGTTTTCTTTGATTATTTAATCGTATATAATCAACGTTAATTTTAGTTTATTTGGGTAGGGCAATAAATTTGTTATAAAAATATCGTCTCAACTTGTGAATGAGAACAAACAAGCCATCAGCTGTGGCATTGTTGTAACATTGGCACTGTGCCACTACAGCACTGGACTGATAAACCGTCATAATATCAGTACCTCCGATGAATGATGCGTTGATAAACCACTTTACAGGACAAACCACGTTGATGTGGCTTTCCAAGGTCGAGGATTAAGGTCTGTCGCGATTATACTGAGGAAGTATAGAATTATCATGATGTATTGTATCACGTGAGTGAAGTAACTCGAAAACCGTCAAAATTGCGAGCGTGCCTCGTGTGACCTACTTTTATTTCGTGTCTGTCTACTACCTACTGTGTTTTAATGTTTTCGTCCTTGCTATTTTATTATTTTTATTTTTATTTTATTTTTACAATTTTTGGAAGACTATCAGCTATTATGGTATGAATATGATATAAAATAGAGATAGACAGCCATTTACAAGTCTCCACTAATAGAAATAGAGTATAATTAATCGATCCGACAGAAATACCCGTGTAACAAAAAAAAAATATACCTATATATAGTTACAAAACAAAATATAAAGAAAAAGAAAATCATTCAATGAATATTAACTGCTCAACTAGTCGAACTACTTCAGTTTGGTGTTAATCTTCTCGTCATAAAATACCGATACAAGCTTACTCCTGAATATTGATACACTTGTACCAGTAATATCAAGATCACTTATGTTAGAAATTCTGTTATACGCCGCACAAGCACGGTACAGAAAACTGTTTTGGCGATAATTAGTGGCTGCGAATGGAAGAGCAAAAAATGGACTACGACGTAAAGTATGCTTGGACACATAGAAGTCAATTTTACTGAGTAGCCCTGGACAGTCTATAGCGGACCCAACAATACGTGCAAGAAATAATAAATCAGCGATATCCCGACGCGCATGAAACAAGGTCAGGAACGTAGCTATTTGGAATTATCCATGATATTTGTATGGATGGATAATTGAATTATTTTATACATATGTCTAGTCACTCGAAAAATACGAAAACTTGAATTAACAAAGAGAAGTTTTGCTTTAGTAACGTAAAAATTGCGGCGTAATAATACTACAAACAAAAAAAAACGCTTAATGATGGAAGTTACTTAAACCACTAATTATTTCATTGTCCTCAGGACCATGCTTGCCGTTCCGAGGGAGTGGAACTAGCTCGAGAGTTAGATTATAACGCGGCGGCCTCATGGATCGGCCACCCTTACTTCGACGTGATTGACAACTCCACAGACTTCGACAAGAAGATGAACCGGCTCATCGCGTGCGTGTGCCAGAAGATCGGCCTCGACACCGGCGACCGGCTCAACGTCAACTCGAAGAAACGCAAGTTTCTCGTCAAGACACCGCTCGTTCCCGACTCGGAGTTTCCTGCCTTTCAAGACTTCGACGTCGTACACAATTACTTGCATAGCGATGTCCGTAAAGCCCAAGTTAGGCTTCGCAAGCGCGGCCAGAAGGGCCACTGGTCTTACATACACACGTTAAGGAAGTTCCATCCTACTAATAGCCAGTCCGTGGAGGTCCGCACGCAGCTGACGCATCGGGACTACTTGAACTTGCTCCCGCAGCGTGACGACGCACATTTCACTATCTTCAAGAAGCGCCGTTGCTTCATTTATAACAATCAGTACTATCAGTTGGACATTTATAGACAGCCCACACATCCCAGGTGATTTGTTCATCCGTATAATTATTTATTTATATACGTATATATTTATTTAATCAATAAAATGTGAAAGTGTAAGGATGCAGGTATCGGGGAAGACCTAGACTATCTTACCACGACCAAATAAACCGAGTCTTATCTGATGGAAAAGTCAAGAGTCTCCGTAACCGGCGAGCGTGTATGAGACGAACTATGAGAGTCGAGGAAGCCAGAGAAGTATGTAAGGAAAGAACCTGTTGGAACTCTGTACTCTCTGCCTACCCCGCAAGGGATCTGGCGTGAGGTTATAGATAGATAGATAAAATAAAATGTCAATGTATTTATTTCATTATTTATCTATCCTATGGTGAATTATTCGAGTTTATAGTTCTGGTAATACATCAATTTCAAACATTATAAATAGGAGCAGTAGATTGTATATGTTACTGTTTAATTTCCATGTTTCTCTAATTACATCAGTTATTGTTAATATTTCAGGTGCCGAGGTCTAGTCCTACTTGAGACATACAGTGCTGCGTACGATCAAAATACGTTGCTGGAATCATTGCCAAAGTTCCTGAAAATAGAGAAGGAGGTAACGGGTGATCATGCGTACTCTATGTACAATTTATCGCTGAAGGAAGACTGGAAGACGTCAAAAAAGTATTATGCGGGTGCTGACATCAATGGTAAGACTATAAACAACGTGTTTGCTTTGCTATATCCAGTGTTTGAACTAAACAATTCCAAGTTCACTTTTAATGTCTATTCAGTTATTTATTGTCTATTTAAAATGCAATTGGAACTGGAAAAATCAACTGCCGATAAGGTACATAATTAGAATGGTAATCAGTTCCAATAGCGTTTGAATATAATTTCATTGTAATGTTTGAGCTAAATTGATGATTTATCTCTATCGGCCATTTCTGTGCATGTGATATGTGATGTGAACACTGGCGTCATTGTGTCATAGTATAGAATAGATTAGACCTTATTAGTTCTGGTAGTCTTCTTTATTATTAGTAGAGGAAACCTTTCCAAGAATATTTCTATGTATAGTTTTTGTCTCATTATCGACACACATTTAGATGTTCTGCACAACGTATCTGTATCTCCCGCGCAGAATAAACAACATGTCGATTTAGTTGGCAACCACCGAAAAGTAGGTGATACTCATTATACTACATTTTCCGACGGATCCATAAATGTTATATAAGTGAAGACTGCAATTTACTTTTGCGAATGTGTTTTATGGTTCCTTAGAATACAAAGAGTACAATTACTCTTACTTTTTAGTATTATGAGGATCGCTAAGTAGTTGGAGCCGGCTAAATGGGCTGTATTAATGCGAGGTTATTTTGGATTATTTGTATAATCAGCGGCTAGTGTGTTAACCCGCTTAAATCCCATTTTATCAGCAAACTTAAACTGAAATAATAGTCGTTTATCTAAAGTGTAAAATAGAATAACATTCGTATTTGATTGAAATCTTAACGATCTACTAAAATACTATGCTGATTGTAAAGTTTACTAGAAGGATTTAGCAGGTTAATATCTTAAGCCGACATGTGGTATGTTAAGATACTTGATTGTGTGTGAGATAAAATATAAGTAGTTTTGCCTAACAACGGGAATTCTTGGATATATTAAAGTCGAGTAATTTTCCAGATCCGATTCCTGTTATTCTGGGACATAAGTGCTCTGATATGTTTTCTACTGACGAATCCAGTAGTATGGAATAACCATTACCATTCAAGAGTTAGAAATTTACTTTCGTGTAAGAACATTAATGTTTAGTTTACAAACATGACTAACAATTGCGCCAGTGTCACTTTGAAACACTTAGTATGGGGTTAAGTTTGTTTTTTCTTTTGGTTTATCAGGACATGGTAAAGGTATGATGAATGGCCACAGTGGTCACAATGGAGTGGAGAAAATTAATGGGCATGCTGGTGAGAAAGTTAACGGGTACAGTGAGAAACACGCCGGACGCCCCGGTAAAATGAACGGCCACCACGCTATGAACGGCCACGAGGCCAAACTCAGCAGTGGCGCCGTAGAAAACGGTGTTGCTCACGAGAAGGAGTTGGAGAACTTCAAGAAAAGTCACAGAATGGATCTCGGTTCACCAAAGATTACAAAGGTTGCTGTGAAGATATAAAAACATACTAATTTATGTACTTAAGATTTGAAATTTTATAAAAAAAAAACACTTTGTAACACTTAAATATACACCAAATTATGAAATACCATTATTTGATAAGGTCTACTTATGTACTGTACTTATCCAGCGCTAATTACAGTTAAAATGGATCGCTATAATGCTGTAAATGTCGTATTTACTCATAATAATTGTATAAATTGCCAAATGATAACTATTTTTGTAGTATTCCTTGAACAATATTTTACAAATTATGTAAATGCATTCGAATGACACCACACATATTTATTGATCGATCTAAAGAATATTTCAGATTCTATGAAATGTTTTATATTGTTTGTGCCTTTACACAATATTATATATTTTAAACTTTCGTAATTAATGCAATACATTATATTGTAATTCGCATGGTCTTATAGTATTGCAGTACTAATTTAAGTATTGTTGCAGTATGTTGACATTTAGTGCCGTAGGATCTACTAAACACGATAGCATTTTATTTATAGACTTTATTTAATGATGAATTTTGACGAGTAGAAATTATGATTTGTAGAGTCTATTCGCGGAATTTTAAATGTCTTGATGTTGTGTGGTCACGTAGATCGTTCACACTTGTTTATTTTAAGGGACCCAACACATAAACCATTAGAATGACATTCATATAAAATGACTACTAAAATGGTCCCCTAAGTTTCTATTTAGTGGCCTTTTAGCATTGAACTCATGTACTATAGGATATATTTTTGATTGAATAAAAGAAATATTTATGTGGCATAGAGTTAACTCAAAGTAGAGATTGATGTCGTTATGTCACATTAAAATGAATTTTTGCTGTCGAAGGAACTAGTACTTATTAATCTTAATATCAAGATAATTTAAAATGTAATTTACAAAAGTATTTTAAGCCACCGCTAGTATAATAATTTCAATGTATTAGAACATCCACAAAGTGTATACATCTATAGCTGTTCGCTAAATTAGCTATGCAATTGTCTGGCAAAGATCCATGATAGCGTCGTTAATGGCTGTGCTTCAGTAATTGGGCAATTGGGCGTTCTATATCAGCTAAGCATATTTGTTGGCTGCGGACCTGCCAACTGAAATTTATTTTACGAATCGCATGCATTAAAAAAAGTGTGTTTATGTGCCAGTTCACAAACTAAATGCCACTTTATGGCCGGCGTTCAACAACAACACAGGCGTGACGCCATTTTTAAGATTAAATTATTTTCAATCTTATTGCAAATACGCTTAGTACTGTTGGTGAATTTTTTCTCCGTTTTGTTGTTGATCGCCGGACATTACTTTATATAGTACTTACCTCGTTGTAGATTATGAAGCTTTCAATATTATATTGATAGAAATACATGTTTACAGATGTAGGTAATTGTTTTGGTGCATCGCGCTGATAGCTTGTTGGACGTAAAATCTCGCAACTGAATGTATGAAATCTTCGCATTTTCTCTTAATAAAGAAAAATGCATCATTGAAATATATGATTTTATTTAAACCCTATATTCAATCGACGTATGACTCGGTGGGTAGATGATATATCGAGAGTTGGAGGTAGAACTTTGGGTAGATTGGCACAGAACCGCGAAGAATGGCACAAGAGCAAGGAGGCTTATGCCCTGCAGTGGGTTGTAGAAAGCTGATGATGATTCAATCGACATAAGGATCTACTTACAAGAATGACCTATATACATTATTTTGCTTATTTGTAGACCAAGTTACTTTCAGTAGCCTGAACTTTTTTGTACAATGGGAAAATTCTGCTTAAGAGGTTTGATAATATCGTTCTTACGATACAAATTCTGCAAAACTGGTGCGTAGTGTTGTAAAAATGAGCGCTGAAGTCGAGCATTTAGCGTCTAGTCTACGCTCACTAGCGATGAAACACGTAGAAGACGCGAGCGTTTTAAGCGCCGACTCGAGCGTTTTAAGCGCCTACTCGAGCGTTTTAAGCGCCGACTCGAGCGTTTTAATCGCCGACTCGAGCGTTTTAAGCGCTGACTCGAGCGTTTTAAGCGCCGACTCGAGCGTTTTTACAACACTAGGTGCGATGCACGTTTTATTAATATTTTATTCTGTATACCTACTATATACTAACACCACTGTGCAACTCATAGTCACGCCGCTGACCGCTGGAGTAAACCAGCATCAAACACCGTCCTCGCTGGCGAGGTCGAAGACTCCCTTGGCCGCCGGCCGGTGCAGCGCACCTCGGCGAGACACCTAGTATACGCCCTCCCCCATAGCGATTGCCCAAGCCGAGGCCGTTCCTCCTTGAGGCGCCCTTGAGCTAGTTGCCCCCTTGCCCTTCTGGCTCGAGCGTAGTAGTTGCACGCTCGCCCTCTTGTCGGTTGAAGCTGTAAAGGCCCCGCGGCCAACAGTGTAGATCATTCACACACATACGCTGGAGTAAATAACTCTTATGCTATTTACAACCATACTTGAAATGGATAAGGATCATCAATTATAGCAAACAGTAACTTATCCACACTGCCAATTATAAGAAAACAAAAATTGTAGGCCGTAAAAATGATAATATTTTTTAGGAAGTATAGTCTAATTTGTACACCTCATTTGAAATGTTTTTAAAACAAAACTAACATCTTTGCCAGTTGCCGTTCGCAGAACTGCTCACAATTATTTTAATTATTTGCCTTGTTGGTTTCATCATCATCTTAGCCTATACTTGTCCACTGCTGAACATAGGCCTCCCCAATCGCTTTCCAGCGTAATCGGTCCGATGCCACCTCCAACATCCAACGACTTCCTGCGATTTTCACAAGATCGTCGGTCCATCTGGCAGGTGGTCGTCCCACGCTGCGCTTGCCAATACGTGGTCTCCACTCTAGAATCTTTCTGCCCCAACGCCCGTCCGATCTTCGCGCTATGTGGCCCGCCCATTGCCACTTCAGCTTGCTAATCTTAAGGGCTATGTCGGTGACCTTGGTTCTTCTACGAATCTCCTCATTCCTGATTCGATCACGTAGAGAAACGCCGAGCATAGCTCTCTCCATAGCTCGCTGAGCAACTCTGAGCTTTTTTATGAGACCTATAGTAAGAGACCACGTCTCTGATCCATATATCATCACTGGTAACACACATTGACTAAAAACTTTAGTCTAGGCACTGAGGTATTTTGGATGAGAAGATGTTGCGCAGTTTCCCGAACGCTGCCCAGCCGAGTTGGATTCGTCGATTGACCTCTCTCTCAAAGTTGGACATACCTAACCGGACTACCTGTCCCAGGTAAATGTATTCGTCGACAACTTCAAGAGTAGAGTTCCCAACGGTGGAGCGGTGGGTACGACATGGACGGTACACATTATTTTCGTTTTGTCCATGTTCATTTTAAGACCCACTTGTTGAGATACTCTGTTGAGGTCGCCGAGCATTCGTCCTAGATCTTCCAGCGACTCCGCCATGACCACAATGTCGTCGGCAAATCGAAGGTGAGTGATGTATTCGCCATTGATGTTGATGCCAAGTCCTCGCCATTCCAAGAGCTTGAAGGCGTCCTCTATGGTGGTCGTAAACAGTTTCGGAGAAATGACGTCTCCCTGTCTTACTCCTCTTTTTATGGAGATCGCCTTCTTGCACTGCCCTTGTACTCGGACTGACATGGTGGCGTTAGTATACAAGCACTTCAACACTTCGATGTACCGATAGTCAATGCGGCATCGCTGAAGAGATCTAAGAACCGCCCAAGTCTCGATCGAATCGAAGGCTTTCTCATAGTCCACAAACGCCAAGCATAGTGGCCGATTATACTCCTCGGTCTGCTGTATAATCTGCCGCAGCGTATGTATGTGGTCTATGGTACTAAAGCCTTTCCGGAAACCGGCTTGTTCAGGAGGCTGGAAATCATCAAGCCTGCGTTCGAGACGATTCGTGATGACTCTCGAAAACAACTTGTAAACATGGCTCAGCAGTGTGATGGGCCTATAGTTCTTTAATAAAGTGTTATCACCTTTCTTGAAAAAGAGTACCACCACACCCCTGTTCCATGCTTCCGGCGTCTTTCCTTCGAGCAAGACGGAAATAAACAGCCTCTGAAGGACTTTAAGTACCGGCGATCCGCCCGCTTTCAGAAGCTCTGCGGTAATTCCGTCTTCACCCGGCGCTTTGTTGTTTTAAGTTGTTTGAGAGCCATCCTAATCTCGTACAGGCTGATGTCCGGGATATCTTCAGTGTAGTGTCGGGTTAGCTTGGCTCTTGGGTCTTTTACCAAGTCAACAACAGGTTCAGCTACTGAGGTATACAACTGCCCGTAGAACCTCTCTATCTCCTTGAGCACCTCTGACCTATTCGACGTTACATTTCCGTCCTCCGTCTTCAGCTTTGTCAACTGGCTTTGCCCAATAGACGCGTCTCTTGCGAACACTATGGAGCCCTTGTTCTGTTCTATGATCTCCTCAATACGTCTTGTATTGAAGGACCGTAAATCGTGTCGCAAGGACTTCAATATCTGTCCATTGAGCTGCCTATAGGACTTAGCATCATCGGAGGTTTGGAGTCTCATGGTACGTCGCTCAGCCATAAGGTTTCGGGTGTAGTCAGATAGCTTTTGAGGCCTATTTTTACGGTGGGGCTTAAAATGCTTGGACCCGACCGTATCGACAGTCTCTACCAACCTATTGTTGATTTCGTCCACTGATGCGCTGCTGTCTAGCAATTCGAAGCGGTTTGACAATTCGAGTTGAAAGTTCTCGGAGTTTTGGATATGTGCATTAGAAGGTCGGAGCGTAGACTTCATCAGACGCGATCTTTCCATTTGGACATTAATATTTAATGTGCCTCTGACCATTCGGTGATCACTGCCGGTTTTTACCCTGTGAATCACGGAGACATCATTAAATATTTTTCGCTTGGTGCTCATGATGAAGTCTTATTTTTTGTGAAACCATCAGGGCTCATCCAGGTCCATTTCCTATGAGACGGCTTCTGGAAGAAATAGTTCATCATAAAGAGTCCCTCCTTCTCCAGATATTCGGCCAGCCTCTGACCCCTGGGGTTGCGCTGCCCATATCCAAATTGCCCCACTCTCAACTCATCATCGCCCCGTTTGCCCAGTCGCGCATTGAAGTCACCCATAACTACTGTAAAGTGTGCTTTGGAAGTACATACATAACTTCGACCTCATCATCTGAGTATGCCGAGGTCGGTGCGTAGACCTGTATGACCTTCAGCGAATATCTTTTGGATATTCTGAGTATCAGGTACGCTACCCTGCTCGACACACTAGTAATGGACACAACGTTGTTTATGAGTGACTTGTGGACGATAAATCCGACACCACCTTGGGACTGCTGTTCGCCCTCCCGGTAGTAAAACAAGTTGCCGGATTTTAAGGTTATCGTGTCCTCGCCCTCTCTTCGGACCTCCGATGAACCAACAATACTCCACCGCAACTTGTGTAACTCTTCTTCCAGCTCAACTAGCTTCTCATCTGTCCTCAATGTACGTGCGTTGTATGTCACCAGGGCCAATTTTCGGTTTTGGTGGTAGCCGAATCTCTGCCGGAGATTCTTAGCACCCCTTGTCCTGTCGTTACCATGGCTGCTACCGTGACCAGGACGAACAGGACCGCCGGGGACTAGGGGCCTGGTTTTCTTGCTTTCTTCCACAATATCGGTTGGGGGTGTTTGCCATACTTGCCACGCTTGGCAGGCGAGTTGGCGAGCGCAGTTTTTGGTCATAGAAGTGTTAAGGGAACGCTGCTGCCCATTCCCTAGTTGTCCCTTAGTCGCCTTGTACGACACCCGATGGGATGAGATGGGTTGGTCCTATTCTAAGCCGGGAACCACGCGGCGGTTGTTGGTTTAGTGGCGTATAATGCGCGTAGCCATCACACGAGTTCCTGGGGATTGAATCCTGTTATATAAATTTAAAAAATAGTAATTATACATTTTTCGTGCACGAGTAGTACGGAACATCATCACAGTTCGGTCATTTGCACAAAATATTCATAAGTAACCTATGTTACTTACTGACGAGTAAAATAATCTAGAATCCTTGATCATAGAAAATAATTCCCATCTATCACATAGATATAGTATAGTACATGATCTATCACATGAGTCACGAATTGTCCAATCCTCTTAAGTCAAATCTTTTCAGGCCATAGTATACACGATACTTTTAGCATCGACGAATTTTGCGACTAGATCGCGTTGGAGACTTGCTGCGTTCGATCGCGGTATCTTAGCGTCTGCATCGCAATATGGCGATTGCGTTTGATCGCGGAATGAAAATGGTGCGGCTTCTGCGACTGCATCGATGTTACATCAACGCGCGGAGGGGAAACAAGGGGGAGTAGAGGACGAGTGGCAGTACGTACTGTAAACTATAGCCGTGATTATACTGTGTCCTTCGTTCTCGATATAAACTATATTAGCAGCTCTCTCGAGTCGCTTGGCAACCGCGCGTCATTTAGCCAATTAAAAAGTCAACGCCGCCTCTATGGTATCTGTGGACATAACCTCTGCAAGCATTCTTTTGAAAGCGCGGCAGCCGACGCTTTGTAATAAAGTTTTGGTCGACATTTAATTTAATAACTTGTTATGGCACTGAAATTGTATAACAAAAAGGTTGTAATATACTCAAGTGACCTTGTGAAATAAATTTAAAACATCGTATAGGCAAATTTAGAAAAGTTTACGTCCTGGCAAAGAAGTACATTCTAAAAAGATCAACCGATAGTTGTTTATTTGTGGTGTTTTTTCAGCTTAACTTGTTTATTTATATAATATCTAATATTTGGAGACGTGAGTTTCGTCATTTGGGAAAGCTTCGTCGTCCGAAAAGTAAACTTATGAAGTCTACGTCCCTATTCGTGTACAAACAGTTTAACACGAAATATACCTGAACACGATTATTAACCGTCTATAAATTGGCAATGTTATACCTCCAATAAGAGAAATTAGGGGGACGTTCATCAATTATGATGATTGTTCAGGATCGATGGCATTTTAAGGACACGGGTGATGTACGAGATACATCGACGTGGTCCGCAAGACTTGACGATAATTCAAGGACACGAGTGGTGTACGAGATACATCGGCGTGATCCGCAAGACTTGGGGCCCATACGAGATATGTGCTGAAGGTCATACTACTCATAGGTTTCATCCATGAGGTGTTCCTGTGCAGTTCACATTTCTACAATGGTAAGAATCAAAAATGTTACCTAAAATACATACCTTAAACATGCCTAAAACAGTAAATACAAAGACTATTGCTATAAACTATAAGCAATTTGTCATATTATATCTCCAAAAGGAGACTTACTGAAAGGGTAATTAAAGTGACATTGTTTATGTATAACAATACATTATTAATAACAAAAGTCACTCCTTTGCAGAAACATAGTGTTTTTATTGATTTCATTATTAGACATACTTGTATAATAATACTGAAATAGCCCAAACTGGAGCTTATTACACAAAGAATTGTGCAAAATTATGAGTACTTGTATTACAAAAGTTAAATCCAGCAATACTTATTCCTGAACAGGGTTTATAACCAAATAAGCCAAAGTAATATACTAATGGCAATGCCTGTTGTAACTGACAAGCAACAGGACTGTGGATACATTCCAAATATAATATCTTATCCTACCGATGCTGCGGCAGGCAGGTTGTGGGATAATTTGTGTTATGCACAAAGATACTTAAAAGATAATATAAAATACCTGGTCTATCCAGTTAACATAGAACTAATAATTATCTATCAATATTATCAACCTAGACTCCTTGCAGGGTAGCCAGAAAAGATTAATCCTAACAATACAGTCATGAAACCTTTATTGAGATAAGAACCTTTATGGTCAGCAGTATATATTTTGCATAAAAGGAGTGTTAATATAGTGTATTATCAATATGGAATTATTAACTAGCTAGTCATAGCCAGTAGTTAAAATTTCATAAAACGACCACCGTTGTAACCAATATAGAACAACAATCCTCATCCTGGGTATGGAAATATTAAGTCACAGTGTACCTATCAGTTCACCAAAAACAACATCACGTTGGACATTGGAAATCTCCTACCAAAGAAAGTGAGGTACAAAAAGCAGGATAGGCATTTTACACAAGGACTTGGTTTTTAAGTTGCTGAAAAATTCAGAAAAACTATCAGGAATACAACATGGGTTTTACAAAGAAGCCATAATATTGGAGGCTAAAGGTATTCACTGACGGTGGTATGTATCTATGACACTAATAATGCCTTCAACGACAAACATAATTTTATTGGTTTTTTGTGCAAGTACTTGCACTTCAGACAAGTGAATCTTGTCCTACATATGTTTAACATTATGTATAGAAACATTATTATTAGAAACACTATTGTTTAATAATTTGAAATATAATTTATAGCTATTTTTATTAAAAATAAAAACTTAATGCTAACACGCTAGACCATGCTAGTCATAATAAATATACTAATAGAAAATTTATTAGTACCTATTCAGTTTTCTATCATGTAATGAGTTCAATGGTTTTGGGTTCTTGATTATTTCCTGCATCAATTATAGTGTACTTAATAATATTAGAAATTTGAGGCACACAATGGAAAGCTATACATCAATTCATGATTTGGAGAATTAGATGTTTTTACTGTATTTTTGTTTGATCATATGATAATCAATAAATAATATGTAATTAAATAAGATTATTCAAGAAATTAATAACTATAAAAAAAAAATAGTTTTGTAATTAGTTTGGAATGTGTACAGTTATTTTGAACACCAGTGATGTTTTCTGGTATAGTTATGATAACACAAGTACAAACTGCTACCATTAAAGTAACAAGTTGGTTTTAGAGCACTATATATGTTGTAATTTATTTAAAGGTGTTTCAGTAAAAAATATTGGATTGAGATATCATACAAAAATTTGCAATTTTGGTATTGTTATACTTAAATTATTACATCCACATGTTACATGTATCTTATAAATAGGTATCTATATATAAAAAGAAAATAAAGTCATGCAAATGACTTGATAATAATATCCATTTGAAAATTTAATGATATTATGTTGACAAGCTACGGTGGATGAAATATTGAGTTACAGTATTTGAAAGTATGGATTATCTTAAACAAGAATAATCAAAAGTATATTCTTATCACAGGTATGATAAATATTATGTAGTATCAGCAATAATCTAAGTCCTAAGGAACTTGATATTATTTATTTATTATTAATGGGGGATACATAATAATAAGTTGAGTAACACTCAATTCTCACGGTTGGACATCTAGAACTAACTAGAAAGTTACCCATTGCAATTTTTGTTTTTACTTATAAATACAGTCACATACAAAGAAGCAAAGGAAGTGTGGTATGAAATGAAAATTTCATGGTATGAAATAATTCAGTTATGAATAGGATTCCCAATATGATACAGTTGTAACCCATGGTTCGGTTTAGTCGACTGTAACTTATTCGCTTCTTAAGTTATTACTAAATTAGGAGTGTATTTTTTAGTATTTTTAGTATCAGTAATGTAATTGGTTCAGGAGTGGTCCAATCGTATTGCCAAAACGAACGTTCGCGGGCGTTATTGCGCAAGAACGAATCGTTAAGTAATACATAAATATTTATGTAGCCAAGGATTTATTTGTCGGCGCACACTCAGAACATGGAAATGATTCCGGGATAGTTTCGAAATTTAAATTGAATTAATAATAGTGGTATAGTAATAACACTGGGGTAGGTTATGTTTGTTTACCACGCATTAGTACTGCCCTTCGTTCCAGACTCTAAAATTGGGGGGAGGGGGGCGCGAGATTATATAGGTAAAGCACATAGCCTTATGGGAGGAATATCTCCAGATAAGGTGTGTGTGTGAGTGATGTACGCTGATGGCCGCGAGGCCTTTACAGCTTCACCGGACTTAATTCCATATACGTTCATTAGTACAAAGGCCTCTAGTACAAAAAAAAAAAAAAGTTAAATTTTGATATATGTACATCTTTAAAGATTAAAAATATAACTAACAGTAAATATAGCCGAATGTTGATATTAAAAAAAAAAAAAAAAAAAAAAAAAAAAAAAAAAAAAAAAAAACATAAATTATATATGTATCTATCTATCTATCTATCTATAACCTCACGCCAGATCCCTTGCGGGGTAGGCAGAGAGTACAGAGTTCCAACAGGTTCTTTCCTTACATACCTCTCTGGCTTCCTCGACTCTCATAGTTCGTCTCATACACGCTCGCCGGTTACGGAGACTCTTGACTTAAATATGTAATGATAGCAAAACCATTCTTATAATCACCAAGTTAATTCGTAGCCTTCGTTTGGTACCGTACTCAAAAGGAGATCATTTGACAAAAAACAGTTGGAAGACACATTAGTGGGGAAATAGGTTTCCCTGTTATATTTGTATCATATTGTTATAGATTGGGTACTAACAGACTTTGTTTTCAGGTCTAGTACACAGTAAGGGTTTCTAGCTATCTATCTATCTCTATCCATATTATGACGCCAGATCTCTTGCGGAGTGGGCAGAAAGTGCAAGGTTCCGACGGGTTCTTTCCTTGCATGCCTGCCTGGCTTTCTTCACTCTCATAGTTCGTCTCATAATGGTTGTCAATGATACAAGAATTATTATAAAGAATTTAATTTTATATAAACAAAACTCTAGATGGGCAATTCCTCAACTTTTGTTATATAGAAGATATCTATAGAAGAAAGATCTCTATAGAAGACATAACAGATAGAGACTGCACTGATATCTGATAAGTAATGATTGATTAATATTACCCGGTATTAATGAATTTTGGACAACAGGTGTGGTATAAAGGTATATAACAGGTGCTTTAAAGGTTTTGTTGGGATGGATCTACACTACATAACATAATATGTTATAGAATTTAATTATATAAATTTATTTTAAATAAGTTAGACAGACTGGTTGTAAGAAACAATATATGTGTATATATTTGTTGTTTGTGTTGTATGGCAAAACAAAGAACGGGAATGTATTATAGTACAAATATACTAATGATATGTTATTTTTTAGAGGTCACGCTAAAAAAAAAAACAAAAAAAAAACCTTTATGTGGTATACTTCAACTTTACCCTTATAGCTCTAAACAGCTGCTAATATAGTTTATATCGAGAACGAAGGACACAGTATAATAAGTGATCAAACGAACTTACCTGAAGTGAAGTTCGATCATTATTATACGAAGTCCTTCGTTCGAAGATATAAGTACCCAACCCGCCCTGCCCGTTGGTAAAGTTGAAATGTACTACTTCTAAAAGGAATGCTTGCAGAGGTTATGTCCACAGATACCATAGAGGCGGCGTTGACTTTTTAATTGGCTAAATGACGCGCGGTTGCCAAGCGACTCGAGAGAGCTGCTAATATAGTTTATATCTTCGAACGAAGGACTTCGTATAATAATGATCGAACTTCACTTCAGGTAAGTTCGTTTGATCACTTATTATACTTTGCGACCGCGACTCCGACCTGACAGCCTTGAAACGGTCACGTCGGAGTCAGAGTTGGATCCAACCGCCGACACGACCGCGACTGCGACCAAGGACATTTAGTGATGCAATCATCCTTACGATAAACATCAATGTATCGAGTCGAGGCGTTTAGTCCGTTATGGCCCTTAGAGCTGGTGACCTAATTCAAAGGTCTTAATGTAGAGCGCCTGTGGCGCGGCGTGTATTACTCTTTAGGTATCTATATCAATGTAAGAAAGCAATTTTGTTGTAAACGGGCATATAGCGTTCGCCTACTCAGACATTCTCCCAAAAACAAGACACTTGTGTGGCGCGATATCCTACTAATATTATTAATGTGATGTTAGTTACTCAATCACGCAAAAACGGCTGATTGGATTGGCATGAAATTTGGCACACAGATAGTTTATTACCTGAATTAACACATAGGATACTTTTCATCCCGGAAAAATGTTAGTTTCTCGTCTTAAAGTCAACGCGGACCAAGTCGCGGGCAGAAACTAGTTCAACAATAAACCTGCGAAGTTATCGAATCTCTTCAACAACATCCATTTGCAGTGTCTCAATCAGTACAGGGTTCTTAATTAAAACTAATACAGAATAATGTTTGTATGTTTACTTTTTATTATCTTTGATTTTTTGTTCTTTGTACATCTTTATAACTTTCTTCCCTGGGACCAATGTTTGACTCAAGCCTGGCCTCTTTAGTTTTCTTTTATCAACTGATCCCTCCCACATTGCATCATCAGTGGGTGATACTGGCTCGATCGAAAGCGACGGCGGCGGCACTGCTGTCATAGTTCCTGCACTCTCGCATACTACAGATTTCAGTTTCTGTAATCAAACATCACAACATTGTTTTATTTTATACATTCACTATCTTCGGAAAAGACCAACAACATGCTACAATTCCAATAATTTATTTGCGAAGATTCTACAAAATTCTTATAAGTAGTAAATAGAAAGAGTTTTATTTTCTTAATCCTGTGTAGAATGATTTTACATACACTTTAGCATTTCATTCACAGGGTTAATTTATTGTATCTCTCGGACTAGGCAGAAACAATGAGACTTATACTAATATAGGGAAGACCCTACGTCATATAAAGTCATAATTCTATAATCACCTTTCACTTATAAGAGGTCGGCTAGAGAAGTATAGAGGTAAAAAACTTGTTGCAACTCTGTAATATCTGCCTACCCTGCAAGGGATATGGCATAATGATATAGACATATAGATATTAATAGCATCCACAGCACCAATACTATTTTACTAAGCAACAACCATGAAATTAATATGTTATGAAATATTAATTTAGAATGCTATTGTGTTAAAAATATACCTGCTTCTCAGCTTCCAACTCGTCATTAGTCTTCTGAATGTCAGTGTCATGTGCGTACTTGCAGTTGTGTCCAAACCGGCACCGGCCCTTTCTGTGGTTCCAGCATATCTTCTTTCCGTTTATCATCTGGGTGTTATCTTTACCTGGAACCTTACAGTCAACGCCTATGTACTTGACGATTGTATACAAAATTCGACACTATACTTTTCTATTCAAATATTTTTATATAGAATATATAATATTCTTTGAGGTAAAAATATTTTATGACTATTTTGTTTGCATCAATTGATGGGAATGTAGACCCAATAAACAATAGTTATCTGGTGTTAGTGGCCAGATACATTTTGTGGTGGGGTTGATATCTGTTCTATAGTTATGGTTTTCAGTACCCTGTAATCTATACTAATATTATAAAGAAGAAAGATTTGTAGGTATGTTTGTAACAAATAAACTCAAAAACTACTGGACTGATTTCAAAAATTCTTTTACCATTAGAAAGCTACCTTATCCAGAAGTAACAGGCTATATAATAGACTAGGTAGGTGGTGCTGTTGTCGACCAGGTACAAAGCTGTGGGAATCTGCTAGTATTATATATAATATTAAAAATAATGAGGCAACCTGTTTAATTAACTATATAATACGGATACCGGGATATATCTACATATATCCCAGTATCCTGATGTCCCCTATTTGATTTACAGTTTGTTGTTAAATATTTAACAGTTTATTCTTAAATTGGTTCAAATTTTGTGTTGAAATTACATTCTCTGGGAGTTTGTTACAAACTACTTGTAACCTAACTTAGACACACATTTTGACATTCATTAGGAGTAACTAGGAATGCAAAGCAGATTATATAGCTAGCTATTTATTCCTGCATGCTAGTTTTTTTAATAGAAAGTCAACATATACCATTTTCACATGTTTTTCGAGGATAGCTGCTTTCGCTAGTTCAGCTTCGACAAATGGATTGGAAAACACGGAAGTTTGTAAAGAGTTTTCACCGAGTGTAGGCTTCGGCAATTTTGGTTTTGCATTACCTTCATGTGCCCTGAAAGATGAAAAACGATTATTAGTCCATCAATTTCTAATTTCGTCAATTTTATCTGATAGTGTTTGGTCTATGCATGATACGTATTCCAACTTATTACTTCAGATCATTGCAGGATAAGCAAATAATCATAAACCCTTAAAAAGTCTACGTAAAATTATATTGATAACATGATTTTACTAACTTGTCATTCTCAGTGGAATCTTCATCTGTATCACTGGTAGATGAACCATAATCTAGCAAAGCATTCATTTGTAATCGCACGAAGTTTATTCACATCTAAATGAGCGAAATCCAATAATTAAAATAGATTGTAAGAAAACGTAATCAATAATTCTCTGAAAAGAAAACAAGACGAGCAGTAAATTAGAGATGAGACAATAAACTATGGTCAAAGACGAAGAAGCCTGGTCTATGGTCTATGCATTCTTCGTCTATGCCACAGACTTTAATAATTTATATGTCTGTGGTCTATGCTAGATATAGAGGAAGTCAATAGTGTTGACGATTTAATAGATGACAAAAGATAATTTACGTCCTATCGACAGACTATCTATTTATATATATTCGTAGTATATAGTTCGTAGTATATATATTCGTGGCATTATTATTGAGACTGAGCAATACTATCGATAGAATTGGACATCAATATTGACCGATAAGATGGTATCGATAGTTTTCTTCTACGGTAGCAGCCCGTATTTCGATAACAGGTGCCGTGCAGGTGCAGTTTAAAGTCAGTGGCCACTGAAAACACTCACAAACACAGGAAAGAAACACACAAACAAATGTTTGGTCAATGAAGCGATGTACAGCGCTTTTAAATTATGTACCGTGAGCAATTTATTTCATTCCAGCGCTTTATTAACGCGCGTTGAATCTATTAAGTTTAAGTATCGCTTCTACCTATACTATCAATTAACTGTTTTCTTTACTGTATATCAGGGCCAACTATCGACAGTGAAATTGCCAATGGTTTGGCGAAACTAGACGTCATTCAAAGTTTGTATATGCTAGCTATATACCCGTTACGATATGACAAAATATATGTCAAATAATTAAACCTTTTTTTAAAACAACGAATAACCCTTAATTATCGTGGATACTTTAAACCCGACATATCAAATATCAATGATGATTTATTGTAGTAGGTATCATCATCAAATATTTCATATTTTTTTATAAAGCAGTAAGCGTCAAAATTCTTAAATAGTTCTTGGTTTTTTTGCTCATCAAAGTTGGGAAGGTTACTTTGTTGGTATTTATAAGTATCTTTTTAGCTCGTTTAAGTGGAAATCGTTTATTTTGCTCGTTATAATTTTGGGATTTCGTATTATGACCATTGAAAAAACACCGAGAAAACCATTAGTCTGTACTTATCGATTTTTATTGATTATGATTTAGTCCTCAGACATAAAATACCAAAAGGTTTAGACATGGAAAATGATTTTTTATTTTTATTTATTTATTATAAATTACAACATCCTCACAGTTACCCAAATCGATGCTATAACCAACAACGTTATTTATGTTCATAAATTAAATCATATAATTATTAATTTGTTCTAAAAACCTAGCTGCGCATTCAATAAATTTCGTCTGACTGCAACTAAAAATATCAATTTCTTTATGTATGAGATTCACAATACATTTAGCGCGAGCCACAGGTGAATACATGAGTAAATTAGTGCGAGCTACCGGAACACTCAGCAACGGAGGCCGCCGGCGCGCACCGACATAATTATCAGGCGCGCAAAGCTGGAGCTCCTCTAATATCTCCGGATGATGCACTTTCCCCTTCATGACGTCCACTACACACCACACCACTGCACTACACCACATTTTACAGGCAATGTTGTTATTCGCTCAAAGCTAATGTTAAGTATTATCTACAGTGCGATCAAAAAGAGTAGAAATTAAATGAGGGCACCACTATCTTTTAGCGGGCCACATTTGTTACTTGGACTCACTTCGACTAAAATGTGTTAACGCGTGAATAATAATTTCTTCTTTCTTTCTGGTGGGTTTCATGGAGCAGGAGGGACTCTATATGAACTCCTTCTTCCAGAAGTGGGAACACCGCAAGTGGACATGTGTGAGTCCCGATGACGTCTCACAAAATGTGTGAGATAGACTTCATTATGTCGGAATGGCGGCAAATATTCAATGATGTATCTGTGATCAACTCGGTAATCGTTACCTGTTTTGAAACAGGTAACGATTACCGAGTGGTAAGAGGCACATTGAATATTAACTTCAAGCTCAAAAGGTCCAGACTGATGAAGTCTACGCTCCTTCCAGACCCTTTCCAAATCCAGGTAGTTTTCACCTCCAATCGCAAAATTGCTTTGAATGACAAGGCGAGTGCATAGATGTGGACGATTACAACATCATCGCGGAAACTGTCCATACGGTTGGGAATAAGTTCTACAAAGTCCATCGTTCAAAAAGAACCAAAAAGTTCTCAGACTATACCCTGAAGTTAATGGAGCGATTCAAACCCAGCTCAATAAAAGAGGCTATACAGCGAAACAAGGGCTCCAAAGTGTTTGCTAGGGATCAGTTAATTGGTGAAATCCGGTCGAATAAGCTGAGGGATGGAGATGGCAGAATTATATCCTCCAAACCTGAACTCCTAAAGGTGGGTCGAGAAGTTCTAGGGACAGTTATACATGTCAACATGCCCACCTTTTAGCAATCTTGCAAAAGACCCAAGAGCCAGATTGACCCGACATTACTCTGAAGATATCCCGGACATCAGTCAGTACGAAATTAGTATGGCTCTCAAACAGCTAAAAAACAATAGTGCCCCAGGCGATGACTTAGCATCCTACAGTATACCAAAATAATATGTAATGTAGTTGAGTAAGGAAATACCGATGATTCGATATTATACTCGTACCATCGATGTGTTGATGTTTTAGAGACCTTTAAATAACCGTAAAAACATCGATGCATATCGATCATCCCTAATTTAACGTCGGGACCCTTAGATCATTTGCGTCAATTCTGCGCCTCTGAGTAAAGAATTTGAAAATAATCTTGACTCTGCGGAATACGCTGCCGTACAATAGACAATGATATTAATATCGATTAATAATGTATTGTTTATTTAGGTTCATGAAATAGATATTGTCTCCTTTTTCCTCTTTTAAGAGATTGTCGATCCACCTCGTTGAGATATAAAATTTCATATTTAATTTATACAATACTGGATCATTTTGTAGATAGAATCAAAGGTTGTATAACAAGCTTTTTTATGAGCATGAAAGAGTATGTAGTCAATTGACGGGTTCTGGTTTGCTTGAATGGAGCCACCAGTATCACCAGGGTGCGGTGCGTGGTTAATTTTATTGACAATATTTTAAATTTTGTGGCAAGGTTTAACACTTAAATACTCGTGCTAATACAGCGCAAGTTGGTTAACAACTCGGCATGCTTACGTACCTTTTGTAACGCATATATGTGCTAATATCGATATTATTGAGATCTGGATCACCGCTGGGTGTAGCTCTAGGTGGTATTGCCATAAATTGTATATTTTCTTTCAATGAATATAGAAGATTTTTGTATTTCGCTGCAGATTTTGCAAAATTTTACTGAATGTAGGTACCGATTTAAATGTTGGCAATTAATATTCAAAAGATCGTTTAAGTAAGTCTATCTTTGTTTGTTGTTTTTTTCAGTATGCATTCTGTTCTATCTATTTAGGTATTTATCTATAACATCACGCCAAATCCCTTGCGAGGTAGGTAGAGGTGCAGTATTTAATGCAAATTCTATCTCCATACATTTCAAACCAAAACTTCAATAAATAAACGTACATATGTCATTTTATTCTCATACATTTGCGACTTTGAATTTTATATGGAAGAAACTCAGAACATTTGTACACCTTTGAAGAAACAGTGATTAAATACATGTTAGTCCGTAACACTATTTTGGTTAAATATTTCGCAAATCATGTTTAGATGTCCACTGAGCACTAAAGAAACAATTATAATTTTAGGAATTTTAAGATAGACTTGCATAGATATGTACAGTACACTTTTAATGTACACCAATAATGCAAAATAACAACATATTATAACATACACCAAAATGAATAGTTGGTAAAATTAACGATCTTTTTACAGCAGTTTTGTCTAGACAATGTATATTAAGTAATTTGGCAAATTAAGACGGCCCTAATCTTTTGTAATACAAAAGCATAAGAGCCATAAAGGTTCTGAATGGTCTTCTCTGTTAATAAACTTGCACTTCATTTTATCTAGCAATATAGGTATGTTGCGAAATGATGTTTCATCACTTAACATTTAAATAATAGTAGTTTGCTGATATTGATGACTGGCTACCCTAAAATTTCTTTTTTCCCGTTTTTGAACGTGTGCGAGGGAGACGACATTTCTTGCTAGTTTGCTATGTAGTGACGGCGGCATCAATTTCTGAATTAATTACCATTTGTCGCAAAAACTGCGCGTCCTTTATCTTTTCTAAACTTAAATCTTTAATTTTACTGCAGGTTGTGTCTATTAGTGATCTAAATGGCATCTGATGAGGAAGTAGACGGTTCATTTGCAGGTAAACGGTCAATTTAGCTAGCATGTCATAGGTAAGCCGCGGATAGCGGTATCATGTGTTTACTTGCGGTATAAGCAATTAAAAATTTAGAAATTTTCGGGTTCCATAACTTAATTTTCACATCATGATACATTTCATCGAAGTGTCGTGTTATTGAAGAAGTGATTTAAAAGTGTTCCGTTTGTGTATTTGTTATTTTGTGGTTGTAAATATTTTTAAGTGGCAGTTTGTGACAGAAAAGAACATGCGATATCCCCTCATTACTACTTAACAAAATGGACGCCGCCAAACAAAGGGATTAGTGACCTTAGCACGAGGAGTGCGGCCGTGTGGCAGAATGCACTATCCTAAACGGTTTCCTAGACCTTTGGCAGGCGTGTGGTGAGCTGGACTGGTTTGACCAGTTTATTGTGAACTTGCAGGGGACGAGGACGTGGAGGAAGGCGAGGGTCAGAATGAGAACTCGGGAGAGAGCGATGAAGCGCCACCAAAGGTAAATTTAATATATGGTCAAATCAAATTTTTATCTTGAATGGTTGTGTTTTGTAAATACATCTTTGTCATATTTCTTGAATGGAACTTGTTTTTTCCATTGAGGTAATGTAAACAATGCCTGTGCAGTCTTATCAATTGCTGTTATTTTACTAGGAAGATGAAGATTACTCACCAGAAGATGGTAGGAAAAAGAAGAAAGGTAAGAAAAGAAAGGCCCGTGGAGAAGATAAGAAGGGCAGAAAGAAAAAGAAGAAGCGAAAGAATGAGAGTGAAGATGTAAGTTGAAAACTGGATGCGAACAGGCTCATTTCAAACATCATCTTCTTAAAAATAAAACACTTTCATTGGCATATTTTATCTGAGTACTATATACAAGTTTCTTTGCTCAATACTAGATTGCTACTCTAATATGAGTACATCTTGCTCTAGTGGTCAGACAGTAGGCTGTTCCATTAACTGAATTAAATAGTTGCAGGTTCAATTTCTAAGATAAAATTTGTCTAATGTGGAGCTCAGAATAGAACTCTTTAGTGTTACACTAAGTGGCATAGGAAGATAATAACAAATGTCACTTAGATTTGTTTCTGTTTGCTTTGTAGAGATGTAGAGTCCCAGATAAATTGGTAGTGTGGCCCATGTCAAACTTAAACCTCATTTTTACGAGATCAACATTAAGAAATTTCATAACTACCTAATGAAGCCATTTTTCATAATAACTGCCAACCTACAAGTTACTCTATTGTATCTAGTATGTAGAAGATGAATGAATTATTTATGATGCATTCTAGGAAGTATATCTTTAAAAAAAAAAATTTTTAACCACAAAGATATACTTCCTAGAGTTCATGACCTCAGAATGATAAATATGATCTTCTCCTATATTATTTATATAATCATATCATAAATCATGATCATAACATATAAATATGCAGGATGATGAATTTGGCCTTGAGATTGAGGCCGAGGGTGACAGTGACTATGCCCTGAGCGCAATGTCCTCAACAAAGAAGTCCCGCAAAGGCAGGGGAAGCAAGCACAACACACCCTCCACAACAGCAGCCTCTGATTCAGGATCTGGTAAGTGTAATTATAGTTTTTCCCATGTTATTTTCCTTCAGGTCCGGGTCCGTGTTCAGGTCCGGAAGAGGATGTTCGGATCAAGTTTTCTCCCTTCGCAACATCGTAGAGAAGCATCTGGCAGTGGGCCGGAAGGTTTTCTGCGGTTTTGTGGATCTGGAGAAGGCGTTTGATAGAGTTGTGCGAAAGAGACTTTGGGACATTTTGCCTGAGTATGGTATAAATGGCACTCTGCTGCGGGCCGTCCAGTCCACCTATGTGGACTGCAAGGCATGCGTACGGGTGGGTGGTAACATGTCACCCTGGTTTGACGTTGAAATCGGCGTCAAGCAGGGTTGCGTGTTGTCCGCTAGACTGTTTATAATATATTTGGATAAAAGTCTTCAAAGACTGAAAGCGATGAATGAAGGTGTACAAATGAGTGATCTAGTGGTAAATCATCTACTATATGCAGATGACGCGGTTTTGATAGCGCCAACAGCCACTGATCTGCAATCACTAGTCACAGTTATGAAAGACGACTGCATGAAAAATGGCTTACATTTGAATGTGAAGAAAACCAAAATTATGGTTTTTGAACGGGAAGAAACCAGAACGAATGCAAGGATTGTGGTTGGGAACGATGTGCTGGAGCAAGTGAATGAGTTTGTATATCTTGGATGCGCATTCAGTAAGGATGGAAAATACACCGCTGACATAGAGAGAAGAGTGAGTGCAGGGAACAGAGTGAATGGCGCGATGGGAAAGCTACTTGGGAGCCGGCACTTAAGCCGAAAAGCGCAGCTGGCCATACATAATGGAGTGCTTGTCCCAACGCTGTTATATGGCAGCGAGAGCTGGGTATGTAAGAAGGAGAATGAAAGTAGGATAAATGCGGTGGAAATGCGAGCTCTGCGGAAGATGTGCGGAGTGAAGCTGACCGACCGTATTCGCAACAGCGTAGTAAGAAAGCAAATAGGTATGAAAGAGAATATCGGTGTAAAGATGAGAAAGGGTATGCTCCGTTGGTTCGGGCATATAGAAAGAATGTCCGAAGAAAGAATGACAAAACTGATATACAACGCGAAAGTGGAAGGATGTAGGTACCGGGGAAGACCTAGACTATCTTACCATGACCAAATAGACCGGGTCTTATCTGAAGGACAAGTCAGGAGTCTCCGTAACCGGCGAGCGTGTATGAGACGAATTATGAGAGTAGAGGAAGCCAGAGAGGTATGTAAGGAAAGAGCCTGTTGGAACTCTGTACTCTCTGCCTACCCCGTAAGGGATCTGGCGTGATGATATAGATAGATAGATAGATATTTTCCTTATGGCCTTACATGATCATGTGATATTTATATTTCAACATTAATTCATGGTCACCATTCTCAAAACCTGGGTAATGAATGATGTACAGATATAATATGTACCTATGTGATGAAAAAGTATTCCCATATTCGCCAGACTATATTTGACCATTCCATAATGGGTGGACTGTATTTAAGTGGTCTAAGTGTTGTACCAATGTTATCTTAAACATTCTACTTCAATAAATTTAGTTACCGTTTACTGCTGATTTTATCACCCATTCATACCTCAGCTTTCTGTGAACTTGTTGGCTACTGAGACTATTAAATCCTAACTAACTTTTGCTATACCTAGTTTGTGAAATTAAGTATTGCAAAAGTTACAGTTACTTTTGCAATACCTAATTTGTAAAATTAGGTATTGCAAAAGTTACAGTTTGGACAAATTAGGTATATTTTGTCCTCACCTTCAAGAAAAAATGTTATTTGAAAAATCGAATTGTCTTGGAATTTCATAGTGGCAATGCTGCTGATGATTAAAAACAGAGTACAGAGTTCCAACAGGTTCTTTCCTTACATACCTTTCTAGCTTCCCCCACTCTCATAGTTCATCTTATATTAAATTTATAATTATTATGTCAGTTTTGAACAATTACTTGGTAACATTTATAATATTTAAATCTGTACCACGCGGTCTAAACACACTATTCCATTTAAGTACACACTAATAAAACACATTTAGCTAAGTGCAATGACCTCTCAAGTTGGCGTGTGATAAATATCTAGTACTGTTCTATGTCAAGACTATTTCCTACTGTGTTGTGAATGGCAATCACTTGGGACTATGTAATTTATATAATAGGCATGCATACACATCTATTCTATTACTGTACACTGAACATCTAAACTGATTTAATAAGTCTTCCTAACAAAACTAACACTGACTGACAGACCCACAATGTACAGCTTAAAGATATGGGTTTAGATGCATGAAATGTTACACACGAACCCTTTTAATAACGTAGGATTCGACTTTTAACGACGTAATTAGGTAGGTAGATCTAGAAAGGATTTTTTAAAATTCTTTTCCAAAAAAATCCCTTAGTGTATTCCAAAAAAGTTAAATAGGGAGTTCAAAAATTAACCATGTGAAATCACATCGGCCACATGGCTAGCGTTATTATCTGCGGTTATTACATAATTATTGTATTTACAGTCGTAAAAGGATCTATAGGCCCGCGGCCAAAATCGGAACTAACGTTGTCATCAAGTGAAATGTCACTTCACGACAGTCGCAGAGTGGCGTTTGCTATTAAAGAACGTTGTAGAAAATTACCCCAGAATCAACAAACATTTGACCCATGTCATCATTATTTATATCTTTTATTAAAATAAAGGCAATTGTCCGAATCTAACGGACAATTTGCAATCTAAAACGAATATTTCAAAGTATTGTAAGAACTTATATCGAAGTCGCCGACATCTTTACTAAATGTCAACACACATAATATAATGTAATAATGGTGGCTGAATTACGACCTCAAAATCGAATACTTTTTACACAATATTGCGATTCCCCCAGCTTGTCTGTTTAGTAATAAATGCCTTAAGAGAATTTATGGGTAATTTGTAATCATAAAAGTATTCTTTGATTGCTGTTGGTTCTGGGGCAAATCATGTATGGACGCAGAACTTTTACCTAAGTTCTTTTTCAATTAATAACCCTGCAGTCTTACCTGATGAAATATCTCATTGGTAGCATCAAGGATCAAAAGATCCTTGTTACACTATAATTACTAGCAGTTTCCCGCGACTTCGTACCCGGTCGACAACAGCGCCACCTACCGGGTCTATGTTATATAGCCTATGTTACTTCTGGATAAGGTAGCTTTCCAATGGTGAAATAATCATTAAAATCGGATCAGTAGTACCGGAGATTACCCTGAACATCCAAACACATAAGGGTTTTTGGCGGGAAATCGAAGACCGATGTCGTCAATTTGTTTTAATTTCCAAAACTTGTTATTTCGTATTATAATGTGTAATGTTGGTGGAATATTAACGATAACGTATTCCTATATGTGCACGAGTGAAGGTAATTATGACAAAGTGATAAAACGTGCCCTTTCGATTTCCCTCAAAATGGCCGTAGCAATTGGTATGTAAAGTATCCATCACTTTACTATCCAGGGGGGGGCACTTCATCAATTTCATAACCATCTTTGTCATCAAGTTCATTAAGGAGCTAAATTAATTTAGAAATGATTATTCATAATACTTGACATTGGCAAAATACGAGTCGTCGTGATGCCATAAACAAAAAAAAAACAATACCACTTTATAATATTAGTATAGATTGTTATCATCATCAGCCGAAAAAGTCCACTTCTGGACAAGAGTCTCCCCAAAGATGCCCACAAGGACCAGCTTTCGGCTGTACGCAACCAGTTTATACCCGCGACCTTGACCAGGTCATTGGGGTATTGCTGCTTTGTAGACACAATCTGACCACCGCCTTTGGGGTTCTGGTTCGGTCATGCTCACTATAATGTCTTTGCTTGCGGTGGCTGTCTGGCGCGGGTTGCTCCCTTCCCTCTAATATGGTCGAGGGGAGTGATGGCTGTTCTAGTAGTCATACAGCATACTCGTGAACGGATGCTGCTTGTGGGGACTGGTCCATCCGGAATCCTTTATACATTCTCACATCTCGATCGTAAGGCATCACACTGGAGCTATATCTTTCACTATTTAATTGTAACCTAAACATTGTATCCACACAATATGATTAAATAAAAAAGGAGGAAGAAAGAGAAATAAATAAACAAGACCAACCCGCTGAGTTTCTTCGCCGGATCTTCTCAGTGGAGGCCGCGTTCCGGTCCAGTGTTAGATTGGTAGTTAAATTAGATTAAAAAAAATATAAATTGACTATTCGTAAGTATTACTATTCGTAAGCGCCGCGTGGTTCCCGGCTTAGAATAGGACCAACCCATCTCATCCCATCGGGTGTCGTACAAGGCGACTAAGGGAAAACTAGGGAATGGGCAGAAGCGTTTCCTTAACACTTCTACAATCAAAAACTGCGCTCGCCAACCCGCCTACCAAGCGTGGCGAGTATGTTAAACCCCCCCAATTTATTAAAATGGAAGAAAAGGATAAAACCAGGCCCCTAGTCCCCGGCGGTCCTGTTCGTCCTGGCCACGGTAGCAGCTATGGTAACGACAGGACAAGGGGTGCTAAGAATCTCCGGCAGAGATTCAGCTACCACCAACTACGAAAATTCGCCCCGGTGACGTACAACGCACGCACGTTAAGGACAGATGAGAAGCTTGTTGAGCTGGAAGAAGAGATAAACAAGTTGCGGTGGAATATTGTTGGTTTATCGGAGGTCCGAAGAAAGGGCGAGGACACGATAACCTTAAAATCCGGCAACTTGTTTTACTACCGGGAGGGCGAACAGCAGTCCCAAGGTGGTGTCGGATTTATCGTCCACAAGTCACTCATAGGCAACGTTGTGTCCATCAGTAGTGTGTCGAGCAGGGTAGCGTATCTGATACTCAGAATATCCAAAAGATATTCGCTGAAGGTCATACAGGTCTACGCACCGACCTCGGCATACTCAGATGATGACGTCGAAGTAATGTATGAGGACATTAGTAGAGCCATACATACTTCCAAAGCACACTTTACAGTGGTTATGGGTGACTTCAATGCGCGGCTGGGCAAAAAGGGCGATGATGAATTGAGAGTGGGGCAATTTGGATATGGGCAACGCAACCCCAGGGGTCAGAGGCTGGCCGAATATCTGGAGAAGGAGGGACTCTTTATGATGAACTCTTTCTTCCGGAAGCCGCCTCATAGGAAATGGACCTGGATGAGCCCTGATGGTTCCACAAAAAATGAGATAGACTTCATCATGAGCACCAAGCGACATATATTTAATGATGTCTCCGTGATTCACAGGGTAAACACCGGCAGTGATCACCGAATGGTCAGAGGCACATTAAATATTAATGTCAAAATGGAAAGATCGCGTCTGATGAAGTCTACGCTCCGACCTTCTAATGCACATATCCAAAACCCCGAGAACTTTCAACTCGAATTGTCAAACCGCTTCGAATTGCTAGACAGCAGCGCATCAGTGGACGAAATCAACAATAGGTTGGTAGAGACTGTCCATACGGTCGGGTCCAAGCATTTTAAGCCCCACCGTAAAAATAGGCCTCAAAAGCTATCTGACTACACCCGAAACCTTATGGCTGAGCGACGTACCATGACACTCCAAACCTCCGATGATGCTAAGTCCTATAGGCAGCTCAATGGACAGATATTGAAGTCCTTGCGACACGATTTACGGTCCTTCAATACAAGACGTATTGAGGAGACCATAGAGCAGAACAAGGGCTCCAAAGTGTTTGCAAGAGACGCGTCTATTGGGCAAAGCCAGTTGACGAAGCTGAAGACGGAGGACGGAAACGTAACGTCGAATAGGTCAGAGGTGCTCAGGGAAATAGAGAGGTTCTACGGGCAGTTGTATACCTCAGTAGCTGAACCTGTTGTTGACTTGGTAAAAGACCCAAGAGCCAAGCTAACCCGACACTACACTGAAGATATCCCGGACATCAGCCTGTACGAGATTAGGATGGCTCTCAAACAACTTAAAAACAACAAAGCGCCGGGTGAAGACGGAATTACCGCAGAGCTTCTGAAAGCGGGCGGATCGCCGGTACTTAACGTCCTTCAGAGGCTGTTTAGTTCCGTCTTGCTCGAAGGAAAAACGCCGGAAGCGTGGAACAGGGGTGTGGTGGTACTCTTTTTCAAGAAAGGTGATGGTGATAACACTTTACTGAAGAATTATAGGCCCATCACACTGCTGAGCCATGTTTATAAGTTGTTTTCGAGAGTCATCACAAATCGTCTCGAACGCAGGCTTGATGACTTCCAGCCTCCCGAACAAGCCGGTTTCCGGAAAGGCTTTAGTACCATAGACCACATACATACGCTGCGGCAGGTTATACAGAAGACCGAGGAGTATAATCGGCCACTATGCTTGGCGTTTGTGGACTATGAGAAAGCCTTCGATTCGATCGAGACGTGGGCGGTTCTTAGATCTCTCCAGCGATGCCGCATTGACTATCGGTACATTGAAGTGTTGAAGTGCTTGTATAATAACGCCACCATGTCAGTCCGAGTACAGGGGCAGTGCACGAAGGCGATCCCCATAAAAAGAGGAGTAAAGCAGGGAGACGTCATTTCTCCGAAACTGTTTACGGCCACCTTAGAGGACGCCTTCAAGCTCTTGGAATGGCAAGGACTTGGCATCAACATCAATGGCGAATACATCACTCACCTTCGATTTGCCGACGACATTGTGGTCGTGGCGGAGTCGCTGGAAGATCTAGGACGAATGCTCGATGACCTCAACAGAGTATCTCAACAAGTGGGTCTTAAAATGAATATGGACAAAACGAAAATACATTTACCTGGGACAGGTAGTCCGGTTAGGTAGGTCCAACTTTGAGAGAGAGGTCAATCGACGAATCCAACTCGGCTGGGCAGCGTTCGGGAAACTGCGCAACATCTTCTCATCCAAAATACCTCAGTGCCTTAAGACTAAAGTTTTTAGTCAATGTGTGTTACCAGTGATGATATATGGATCAGAGACGTGGTCTCTTACAATAGGTCTCATAAAAAAGCTCAGAGTTGCTCAGCGAGCTATGGAGAGAGCTATGCTCGGCGTTTCTCTACGCGATCGAATCAGGAATGAGGAGATTCGTAGAAGAACCAAGGTCACCGACATAGCCGTTAAGATAAGCAAGCTGAAGTGGCAATGGGCGGGCCACATAGCGCGTAGATCGGACGGGCGTTGGGGCAGAAAGATTCTAGAGTGGAGACCACGTATTGGCAAGCGCAGCGTGGGACGACCACCTGCCAGATGGACCGACGATCTTGTGAAAATCGCAGGAAGTCGTTGGATGCAGGTGGCATCGGACCGGTTACGCTGGAAAGCGATTGGGGAGGCCTATGTTCAGAAGTGGACAAGTATAGGCTGAGATGATGATGATGATGATGATGATTCGTAAGTAAAACCCTGCGAAGGTGTTTACACAAAAGAAATTGTTCGAGTTTGGTCCATCTTGTCTACGCCAGTGAAATTACAATAAACTTAAAACTTGAAAAACAGATGTGTAGGTAACATTGGCGGCCTTATTACTAAAAGCAATTCCTTCCAGAAACCAAATACATTGAAAGAAGAAACAAAAGAATAACAGGGCAGTTGATGCTACTATCCATATATCTAAACAAGTTTTAATCATGTATTGTGTATAAATCATATTATTTTACAATCGTAAATCATAATAGTTTGTTCATTTACATTCAGATAAAAGATATGAGTTTCAATAGGTGATAATAATCACAGATAATTATTGAGATAAGATGGTCCTGGTAGCATGGTACTCGACAAATTGTAGTTGAAAATGTCTTTCTATACTTTGGGGTTTTAAGAAGTTGGTTACTAAGTCATGATTGGGTACTTCTTTATCTGATTTCTCTTCGGATTTAGTAGTAAGTTTCGTTAATAAGTTTGTGTCTTGGTGGCGTAGTTCCATTATCTAATTTAGTCATTACCACAAGGATGAGGTTGACTGGGAGGCGTTGCAGCGAAATTAGGGTAACCCTTTAATAATTATTGTCTACTTCCAAAGAGATATTTCAACGAGTACTAATTAAAAAGAATACTTGGATAAATTTGAAAGTAAACGGCAACTCTGCGAGTGTCATCAAGACTGCATGTAGTGACATTTCATTGGATGACAACTTTAGTTCTGATTTTAGCCACGGGCTAAAAGATCCTTGTGTGACTGACTATACATTGACCTTTTTCCCCACTTGATCTGTGAATTACATCTACAATTACTTATTCGTTATGTTAAAAAGTTGCTTAATGGTACTTCAGTGACATACCTTTATTTATACGATCATTTATATCTGAAATTTTGTATAATTTTTTTAGTATCGAATGAAGTCAGATTTTTCTTGTAGCTAATTACTATTGATGATTGACCAATGAGAAATTAGGTGATCCGCACTTAAGTTCAGATAAACTGCGACAAAAATTGCTCAAGAGATTGAGACATGCCGGTCGATGGCGAAATTAAAGAAAAAGACTTCGCTCAAACTAAATTTAGTGTCGTTTGTAGAAGTTACTCATTGAAGTTAACGGGTCAGTGAACTTTATTAAGCGGCATATCATATTGTCTTTTATTTTATTTATTTTTATAAGGCACATCAACAACATAAACACAAACATTACTAATGACAATTTAGAACAAAATATTTCTAGTGCTTACATCAATTACAGATATGCACAACATTTTTATAATTACTACAAACAATCATATACTATTACTTGTCTTGAAATAAAACAATTGTGTAGATAGGCTAGAGGGCAAACTACAGAAATACTATTCCAGAAATTTGTTTTGTAAAATGCGGTGGCCCTTTCGAAAATCAAGTAATGACTTTAACACACTGGCCTTTAGCTGTTCGAATTTATCAGCATGTAAAAGTTGCCTTTCATTCACGAGTGCTTTTTAACGCGCGTTGATAAAACACTGAAATGTAACAAACTGGTAACATTTTTTTGAATAAACGCTTACAACGTTGTCGCACCGAGCGTTGAATAAGCGCTCATGCGAACACAGACTTATTAAATACTAGTTTCTGCCCGCGACTTCGTCTCGGAGAGGAACCTTACATTTTTCCGGTACAAAAAGTACCCTATATGTTAATCAAGGTAACCAAACTATCTGTGCCAATTTCACCCTAAATCCGTTCAGCCGTTTTTGCGTGATTGAGTAAAAGACATCCAAACATCCACACATACAAACTTTCACATCTATATTAATATTATAAAGAGGTAAAGTTTGTGAGTTTAGATGTTCGGGGTAATCTCCGGTACTATTGATCCGATTTTAATGATTCTTTCACCATTGGAAAGCTACCTCATCCAGAAGTAACATAGGTGGCACTGTTGTCGAGCGGGTACGAAGTCGCGGGTATCTGCTAGTTTATAATATAAGTAAGATTATGCCGCGTTTGGTTGCTGCTGCGATGGGTGTCCCAATGGCAAGCGCAGGCGGCTTTAGTGAGGGGATGGTTTGTTACAGCTATAAAATATTTAATTACCGGTGACCGGTATATTAGCGTAAACGTAAATTTCAAACTGGAATCTAACGACTCGTCCATTAGAGTTGCCGTAAAATCATTGGCGAATATTGATCAGATCCATGATCTGTGATTGTATTAAAGCATTCCGCGGCGGTGTACTTTAGAAATTAGTATGATATCTTTAATATGTATATATATTTAAAAGGCCTAAGCCTTCTCAGTTTGAGAAGAGGCCTGTGCCCTACAGTGGGACAGTTTCTTAACAGGGCTCATATTATGTTATATTTAAAAACTTACTATAAATCTACCATAACATAAACCGTCTTTACATGTGTATAGAAATCAATTTGATCATCATGTCAACCCGTAGTTACCGACTGTTGATTGTAGGTCTCCTCATTAGCACGACTTTCTTGTTTGTTCGTAGCTTTCCTCATTTAGTGTTTTCCTAGCTCTGTCGATATCAACGGACCATCTGGCAGGCTGACGGCCCACGTTTCTCGGTCTTCAATTCAGAACTTTTCTATTTCATCTCCCATCCGTCCCTGGGCTGGCATGTCCCGCCTATTGCCGTTTCTTTTGTTCAATCAATTCGATACCGTACCAATATTATTAAGTGGATGCTGTACTGTAAATTATGAAATGATGGCTCTGCAAGCTTTTATAAAACTTTACCAAAACCCAAAGCCAAGATTGAATCTAGAAGAATTATGCAAGAAAATTGTAAATACGAAATATCGTCGTCATTCAACGGATATCTACTGCAGAACATAGGCTTCCCGCGCTTTTGCTCGCGATATTCACCAATGTGTCCCCGGTGTACCAATCTTAACGACGCAACATTTTAGATAATTACTAATACTAGTTACTACTATAGATAAATGGAAACATTTGTTATGTAAAATCTTCATCATCATCATCGCCAAAAGGCCTCCACTGCAGGACGAAGTCAGTAAAATTATAACTTTAACATAATTAAATTGTGATACTATAACATATACATATATACTTACAGGATCAAGTACTGTGAAATACCTTGGTGTAGAAATCGATGATGGATTGAGATGGGACAAACATATTGATGCCCTCACAAGCAGAGTAATGCGCCTTATTTATATCTTCAAATCACTAAGAGAATCAGCTAGTTATGATACACTTAAAATGGTGTACTATGCCCTATGCCAATCCATCATCGGTTACTGCATCGTTGTCTGGGGCGGAGCCGCAAAAGTAAATTTTCTTAGAATAGAGAGAGCACAGAGAGCTATTTTGAAAGTTATGTCTAGAAAGTCATACAGATATCCTACTACAAAACTGTATTCCGAATGTCAAGTACTAACCGTTCGTCAGCTTTATGTGCTCCAAGCGATTCTCAGAAAACACTCCAGCCTTCTCCCCACTGTTCTAAATAAGCGATCAAAAATCCCGCCAGGTATATGTCACAGGACCACATTTGCCCAGCACCAATATTATATATTAAGTACCTTTATATATAAAAAAATACAGAATGAACTCAACGTACTAAATTTGAATAAATTTAATGTTAAGACCAAACTTACAAAATGGTTGTTGCAGCAAGACTATTCCAGCATAGAGTATCTTCTCACATACGTTACTTAAAATAAGACATCGAATTATACATAATTTATCACCGCACTATATACACTTATTATTAATAAATTAACTCGCACACACACACTCACAAACACACACACACACACTCACAAACACACACACACACACACTCACAAACACACACACACACACACACAAATGCATGTCAAACCTTTTTGTAAATGTATCCATAGTTACTAACAACCGCGCACTATTGTATTGTAAATTACTCTAGTTTAAATCACAACATTTGTTGCCATTATATAGCCGAAAACTGCCCTTTAAGATACAGGGCAACCTAGTTTAAGAGGCAGGGTTCACATGTTTTGTATACAGATTTAACTTGTACAACCTAGATACTGATTATTATCCTTGTTATCATCTATCAATCTGTAATTACTTATGCGCAAATAAACAAATTTATTATTATTATTATATTAGATGTGTGATAATTCTGACGGGCAAGTCAAGTCTCCGTAACTGGCGAGCATGTATAAGACGAACTGTGAGAGTGAAGGAAACTAGAGGCTTGTAAGGAAAGCACTCGTTTGAACTCTGTATTCTTTGCCTAAACCGCGAGGAATCTAACGTGATGATATAGATAGATGATTCTCCACATGGTGATTTATCATTTGTTAACATAGATTAACTAATTGCTTTTAACGAATGCTTCCAGCGGGAATGCCTACGGTCGAGGAGGTCTGCTCGTCATTCGCACTCACAGACGTCAACATACAGTACACGGACGCCGATCTCGAGAACCTGACGTCATACAAACTCTTCCAGCAACATGTGCGTCCGTTCATTGTTAAGGAGAATCCTAAGGTAAGATTAATAATATACTTTTATTGTTTTAGTTAGCATTGATCAGACTAGTGTAATACAAAAATAAATAATGTTTAATGTCCATGTCGTACCCACCGCACTCACCGTTGGGAACTCTACTCTTGAAGTTGTCGACGAATACATTTACCTGGGACAGGCAGTCCGGTTAGGTAGGTCCAACTTTGAGAGAGAGGTCAATCGACGAATCCAACTCGGCTGGGCAGCGTTCGGGAAACTGCGCAACATCTTCTCATCCAAAATACCTCAGTGCCTAAAGACTAAAGTTTTTAGTCAATGTGTGTTACCAGTGATGACATATGGATCAGAGACGTGGTCTCTTACAATAGGTCTCATAAAAAAGCTCAAAGTTGCTCAGCGAGCTATGGAAAGAGCTATGCTCGGCGTTTCTCTACGTGATCGAATCAGGAATGAGGAGATTCGTAGAAGAACCAAGGTCACCGACATAGCCCTCAGGATTAGCATGCTGAAGTGGCAATGGGCTGGCCACATAGCGCGAAGATCGGACGGGCGTTGGGGCAGAAAGATTCTAGAGTGGAGATCACGTATTGGCAAGCGCAGCGTAGGACGACCGCCTGCCAGATGGACCGACGATCTTGTGAAAATCGCAGGAAATCGTTGGATGTAGGTGGCATCAGACCGGTTACGCTGGAAAGCGATTGGGGAGGCCTATGTTCAGCAGTGGACAAGTATAGGCTGAAATGATGATGATGATGATGAGACTAGTGTAGCTATCGGGTGAAAGGATTGTACCTGATCCTAGGTGGATGTACAGAAAAGCTAATTGACTGTGATCTTGGTGAACTAAGGCTCATCTGCGTGAATTGCCGAGAACCTGTTAAAGACCTACTTGAATTGTCCTTGAAATGTTTCTCCACCTTTATGGTTAAATCTGGGAGATTCTCTGTGAATATTACCTGTATCGTTAGGTATAAGCGTTTTACAAACATACATCTCACATACACAAACATGCATACAGCATCAAATATTTATGGATCATACAAATTCAAATTTGTCTCTTGCGACGTTGGAAACTGTCGCTGCTCTAATTTGCTTGATCCAGTAAGTCGAACGGCCCACCACACCACAAGCGCTTGTTGTATTAGATTTAGTGTTGTAAAAATAAGTGCCGAATTCCAGCGTTTAGCGCTGAGTCGACGCTTACGAGCGTTTAAGCACGTAGAAGACGAGTGTTTAACCGCCGACTCAAGCGTTTTTATACCACTAATTTGGTTAGGTACCTATCAGTGGAAAAAGTGTATAGTTTCAGAGTAAAACAAAAATGCAATATGTGTTTGTAATTATATTCTATGTTGGGTGGCAGATATATTATAAATTACCCAGCCAGGATTGCGTTTATATTAATGGAACTCGTATATCTATTGGAATAAACGTGGAGTTTGATTTCTTGTGTGTGTGAATGATCGACGCTGTTGGATCTAGCTTAAGGGCGCTTCAAGGAGGAACGGCCTCGGCTTGGGCAGTCGCTATGGGGGAGGGAGCGTATACTAGGTGTCTCGCCGTGGTGCTCTGCACCTCGGATTCTTCGACCTCGCCGGCGAGGTCGGTGTCTGATCCTGTGTGCGGTATCTGTATCCGAAAGAAGGGATGTAAGGGCATCGGGAGGGTCGGTGAGAACATGCCGCGGACGGCGGTAGCGGCTGATAGGAGGGGAGTTAGTTTCGTAGTCGGCGGCGGCTACGATTAGCGGATTTCTATGATTGGACGCGTTCGCTCAATATCGTGTTGTTGCCTTTTTAATAAAGGCGCGAATAGGTTCGATACCGTGATTGGAATTGAGATCGACATTTCGTTTAAACCACGGGGCTCTGACGCTTTGTGGAGGAAACGGGATTGAACCGTTTGGAGTCTATCGATGTGAGAGCGGGTGGCGTGCCCGAACACCTCACAAGCGTACGTCATGATGCGGGAGTTTGATTTTATTGACTGCCTTTACTATAACAACTTCGCAATAGCTCAATCAATTATCGTGTACGCCATTTTTTCATTATTATAAATATTTAAGTACCATGCTACTATTTCATTATATCATCATTATATTAATACGTGAAGCAAAAACTTTGTACCCCTTTTTACGAAAATTGCGCGGACGGAGGAGTATGAAATTTCCCACACTTATAGTTTATATAGAAAAGGAGTGCAGAAGACTAATAATTTTTTAATATTATACATAAATAATACATTAAATCAATAAAAAAAATTTACACACACTACCATACCATGTATTTGACACAGTACACTTCAAATTGAGAATAGATTAATATTGTTTGTTTTTAATATTATTTGTCTATAGTCTTACTAAATGTCAAACGATGAAAGAGTTTTTACATAAAACATCACAGAGAAGTTTTGTATTATGAATTAAATTCAATGAGCAGCAATTTCTTTTGGTTTTTTGTTACAATAAAAAAAAAAAAAAAAAAAGAGGTGTTCTTTATTTTAATAATTTTTTGTTTTTTTTTTTTTTTTAAATTTCATATAATTTGTTTAAAAAAAATTGGCAAATTAACAGTGTAGCCTTGGTGGAATCTGTGATTATAGAAGTATAGTCTTTGACAATAGAACCTTAATAATGTTCAAACTAATAATTTAAATTAATTATTTTGACCAATGGGCGACCACTAGTAAGGATCTACGCATGTGATGTGTCGGAGGAATTTAAATTCGCTATGATTACGCTCAAGACGTAAACTGAATAGGCGTGGCGTGGCACATATAGTGGACAAAAATGATTTCTGATTATCCCTTTCGTAAATGAAAAACCAGAATGAAAATTGTCTTTCGTAATTAGTTACAAAAACTCAGCTATGAACTTGAAGCAAATCAATGTTCTAGTAGTAGTAGTATTAGTAATGGGGTTGCTGGAATGTATTTACATATTTATTTTTTCTAAATTGTCATTCATAAGATTGCTTTCCCGAGTGATTAATTATCACGCCAGCTCCCTCGCGGGGTAGGCAGAGAGTACAGAGTTCCAACAGGTTCTATCCTTACATACCTCTCTGGCTTCCTCCACTCTCATAGTTCGTCTCATACACACTCGCCGGTTACGGAGAGTCTTGACTTGCCCTTCAGATAAGACACGGTCTATTTGGTCATGGTAAGATAGTCTAGGTCTTATTAATTATCGTTAAATAATTCGTTTTATCAGTGCCGTTAGTGATTGATGGCTTTGTGATCTGAAGAAACGATATAAGTACCTTTTCTTTGTCAGATCGTTTACTTTTGTTCACTGGTTCATTAGTAAAATATAATCTTATATCATAATATGCATATTGGTGAAGACCAGGCAGATTCCGCGATTTACTGTTTAAAAATATTTCCTTAGGCGGAATAGAATATCCTACCCATTTTCTACAAATTTGGTGCTATTCAACAGGTACCAGTGTCGAAACTAATGATGCTCGTGGCCGCAAAATGGCGGTTGTTCTGCGAGACGAACCCGCACCTCAGCAGCGGCAACCCGAGCATGGGCTCTGAGGAGAACACCAACACATCCACAGCCTCCGATTACGCGCCTAAGGGCAGATCCGGACGCCCTCCCAAGGAAGCAAAGGTAAAATTATATTGTACTTGTCGTTACCCGCGATTTCGTTTGTGTTGATTTTTTTTTGGTAAAACGAATCCTATGTAAGAACATAGGCTATGTTCTGAGGAAGACCTCAGAAAGCAACCTATCACACATATTGTAAGTGTTATTGGTATTGAGTTCGCTGAATAATATTGTTACGTTTGCGGGGTAATTAAATACCGAATAACGTGCGAAGTACTTTATTAGGCGCTGAACACACAAAACACTACGTCGTATACAAATACTCACGCAAACTAATCACACACTAGTACAACTCTCGTTAGTCCCCAAATACTGCTTCCAAGTCGCTGAGTAACCCGTAGTATCCGTATATCGTTCCTGAAGGCGCCGGTGTATTCCACTTAGATCGCTTGTTCTCCGATTTGATCACTATCGCTTTCGAGAAGAGACTTGTGTCCATCCCCGCGCTCTGTGTTCCTTTTATACTCTTATAAAAGTTCTAGAACGGACGCGAACCCTCTAAGTACATCGAACAATAGTCCGCGCGGCCCACAAAGCGGTATTATTATTACATACCTATTTGTGTGTGAACAAATAGGTACTTGTATACCGCGACCGCGCGCCGGCGATAATTAAAGGGGTGGAACCTTCTAGACGTTTCAGCACTTAAACGCGGATTCTAGATCTTTCTAGACAGATCGCCTGGGGACCTAAGGGTGTGTTATGCGTTTTAGAATAGACAACCCCCGATAAAGACTTTTCAAGATATCGGGGTATGTTCGGGTGGTAACAATATCAAGTGAGCACATCTGTAATATTGTTATTCGACATTAAATAAACATAGTATCCTCAGTCACATTAAATATAGCATTTGAATTAAAACTGTAACACTACATAAATAGAATTCAATGTTGAATGCAGATCTCTGCCCATCTGGGCAAAATGTAATCAGATTAATGATTAACCCCCCCGCCCCCTTGGGGAATATAGGCGTGATGGTATATTAATGATTAGCGATTACAATTACATTTTGTTATCTTCAATGTTTACGATTACACTTTTAACCTTGAATCATGACTGAATATTACAAAATGCAATTGTAATCATTAATCTGATTACATTTTGCCCATCTCTGGTTGAATGTCATAAGTACTTAGATAATTGATTCGTTATCGCGTATCAATTTGTTATTGAATATTGTCGTTAGAGCGAGGAGGTGGAGGAGGAGCCCGCCGAGGAGGAGGAGGAGGAAGCCAGCGACGAGGGCGCCGCGGTCCCTCGCAAGCGCGGCCGCAAGCCCAAGCACGCGGGCGCCACGCCGCGCGGCAAGCCGGGCCGCAAGCCCAAGGTGCCCACGCTCAAGATCAAGTTCAGCAAGCGGAAGCGCACCAGCAGCGTTAGTATATCTGATATTGTTGGATTTTTAGTGAGGCTCTATATAAATCGATGTATCGAAAACATCGATGTTTACTATTCGATGCCTTAGGTACTTTCGATGTTTAACGGTGCATCGATGATTTTCAATTGATACACCAAAAAACGCGAATGCTGTTTAGAGTAAATCAAAAACAGCAAATTGTAACGCTATAAGTTATTTTTGTTGCGTCCAAAATTATATCACCTATTTTTAATTTGAATAACGCAACAAATGCTGTTCAAAAGATCAAAGATGTGATGAAGAATATGCTGAAAGAAACGCGAATAGAATCTGATTCAGACAGGTCGAACAAAGTAACAGAAGATTTCTACTTTCATACTTTTTTGTATGTCGATATTTTCGTCACGACAAGGACATGACTGTCGATATTGCGTGTGCATGTTAAAAGTTGCTTTGGTGGACAGTTGTCCTTACTTTTTAAGAAAATTCACTGGTCAGTTGAACTCATCAGACTATTTGCTACCGTTATAGAATAGCTGCAGTACCATATTTATAAATCCTTCCTTCATCTTCTAATCTATGATTTATCACTTCATTCTTTGGATTTTCTGTTATAATCTATAGCTAAAGCAGAATGCCACAAATTTAAACACGACTTTTATACCATCTTTTACAATGGTTTGACGTGATGATATAGATAAATAGATAGATACATGTTACAATGAAACTTGAATAACTATTTATGATTACTATAAACATTGCAAGTATAATTTTGACAGGAGGAAGACCAAGAAGGCAGTGCTGTGAACTCTGACTCGGATGCGGAATTCGAACAGATGTTGGCTGAAGCCGAGGAGCCGAAGCCAGCAACAGGCACAGCCTCCGAAGATGGAGGCCAACCCAAGACAGAGGAAGATCCGGCAGCACCAGTAAGTCAAAATTTTAATAGTAAAATACCTATTCAGTGCACTGAATATTGATAGTGGGAGTGGGGACTAAGACTTAGAAATATTGATAATCCCAAATAATATGGGTAATTACGCTAAATAAATAATGAGACGCCGTTATATATCACTAAAATAGAAGAATCTTAAGGATCTCTTCGTAAAGTGTCAAGTGCGTACCATTTGAAACCAATGTAAATGGATGAAGTGTTAAAATCTTACCATGTGAAAAGATATTTTCTCTGCATATTCCGGTGGGATAAAGGGGGTGTCTCTAAGAATGTGTAACGACGTCACGCGATCTTTATTGACGACTAGGACTTTGCGAGACATTGAGGTATTTCTATCCCAAGATGATTTTTTTAAGGGTGTGTATGAAATACTGACTGCCTAGTTGGTCTGGTGGCAAAGCACATCGCTTTGTGATCGCGAGATCCTGGGTTCAAATCCTAGGTCGGACAAATGTAGTTTTTCTAACGAAAAATTCCCAGTATGAGTCCGGAGTCTGGAATTGTGCCTGGTATATGGCAATAGGCTCGCCCCCTATTACATGGGACCTAACATCGTCGGCGAAACGTGGGTGTACTCAGTACACCTCTGCCACCCACTCTGGAGAATATATGCGTGACGGTGTGTGTATGAAATATGTTTATAATAAATATCTACACATTTTTTTTAAAGCTGCCGAAGAAGAAAGCAAAGACTAAAATCGGTAACAAGAGCAAGAAAAAGCGAAAACTGAAGACCACAAACAAGTTCCCCGATGGTGCAGAGGGCGAGCAAGAACACCAGGACTACTGCGAGGTATGTACTATCATATGCCTGTTTATTATCGTTAATTTAGAATTGTAATCGCCGCGGTCGTTTATTTAATAGAGTAAGTGGTTTTATTATCGAATTCTTAATTTACAGTGATAAATCAGTTTTACCGACGGGCTTACATTCTGAGTGTCTGAGTGTGCAGGGAGGTGTATATAAAAATAACGCGGACATGTAAACTTCTCATTCTTATGTCCATTTACTCGCACATAGTATACATTCTATGTATACTATGTGCGAGTAAATGTACGGACGATTTAGCGCAGTGGTTAAGAGCTTAGGTCGCTCCACCTACTGTGTTTAATAGTCGCGGGTTCGATTCCCGCACGGGACAAATCTTTGTGTGATCCACAATTATTTGTTCCGGTCTGGGTATTTGTGTGTGAATTTTCATGTTTGTAAACGCACCCACGACACAGGAACAAATCCTAGTGTGGGGCTACGTTTAAAAAAAAAAAAAAAATTCTGGCAATGTTTAGTTTCATGTTCATTTCTTTGCTTCGACTGCCTTTTATTTCTACTGGCGCATAGCGCGTGTGGCCATCAGCTGATTTCAAATCCTGGGTCTGACAAAGTGACAATAGAAAAATCTATTGGAAAAATCTTATTTATACCTGGTATACATGGCTTTTGGCTATTAGGCTTTTTCCATATTGTAAGAGGACCTAACATCGTCACTCGTCAGCCATATGTGGGTGCAAACAATAGACCTCTGTCATCAGTGTTTGGGGGAAATAGGCGCGACTGCTATTTTTTCAATAGGTGTAAGCCCGCATTTTAATGTTTCATTGCAGGGCTTAATTAACGCGCGTCGTTAAAGCTCTCGTCGAATGAGGGCTAACAGTGTTTTGTTTTTTATTCCACAGCTCAATGCTGTAGAAGGAAGATTACTCTATATTCTTACCTCTGTAAGAAGTCAATAACCATTCCTATGTATAACATACATACTACTTGAAATTAAATCTATTTTGGTGGTGTTATGCGCAGGTGTGTTTATTTAGTTATGGACTTAAAAGCAAATGTATTTGTTGTGCAGGTGTGCCAGCAGGGCGGCGAGATCATCCTGTGCGACACGTGTCCGCGCGCGTACCACCTGGTGTGCCTCGAGCCCGAGCTGGAGGAGACGCCCGAAGGCCGCTGGTCGTGCCCGCACTGCGAGGCCGAGGGGAACAACGACCAGGAGGACGACGACGAGCACCAGGAGTTCTGCAGGTCACTTTTACTTTCACGTGTTAATATAAAGTGGATTGAGTGATTGTTACCCCTCGCGCGCACGGGCGCTGTTTGCGCACTCAAAGCGCTATATGTTTTTTTTATATTACTTTTAATTTTTATTGAGTAACGAGAGTTGAATGGGCGCTCGTACGAACATAGGCTTTGTTCAATTTTCTGAGGGAAAAAAACAGTGATACTTTTTACGAGGATATTTTGGTCAGACGTCGCATCTGGGTCTTTGTGCTTGTCAAATTTGTAAAAACCATGCCTTATACAGATTAACATTTTTTAACAGAGATCAGAAGATATCTGCTTATGCATGTAAGCACATCTGGCAGATTTCACGTTATTTCCAGTTGTCTTAACATGTTTTCTACGTATGAAGCTATTTTCGAAGTGGAGATTTTTAGTCGCAAATACTATTTTCGCACGAAAACTGAACGGGTTCTATTTTAAAGTTCCTATATAGATAATAATATTAAAAATGATAATCCTTCTCGTAATGTTATTCATTGCGCGTATCCTCAGACATACGCATGTTGATAGCGCTACAGTGTTCATGCACTAAGTGCCATACATTTGTGGCTATACATACAAGGTGTAACATAATAAACGCAAGACCTCAGACACCCAGATTAGATAATTGCGTCATAAATTCAAAACGAAAACCAAATTTCCAAATTTAAAGGTTTTTACCCTTTTTTTAAGCACTTTTATACCAATATTAACAATGAAACTTGTACGTGTATGCATGCGTTTTGAGAAATACGTTTTAGAAATGCATTTGAAATCCTTATTGCTATGAATCAAAAAACAATTTAGTTTTTTATAGCGCACTGAAGGAGTAAAAGCATTTTTTTTGCAAATTAAAAAACAAATGTAAGATACATTAAAAATAGTTGGAATCAATTCAGTTAACGATTTAGAACAAACTACTTTCAGGTTTTGCGTTTATTATGTTACAGCTTGTATATATTATTGGTGTCTTTTTTTATCCAGGATTTGTAAGGACGGTGGTGAGTTGCTGTGCTGCGACTCGTGTCCGTCGGCGTACCATCGGTTTTGTCTCAATCCGCCGCTCGAAGAAGTACCCGATGGGGAATGGAAGTGTCCGCGATGTAGTGTGAGTAATATCGTACTTTATATTCAAGCAAGACACAGAAAGAATACTAATATAACAAAAAATAATAATAATAGAATAATAATAAAATAGAATTGGGAGATTACTATACTCAACTTCTTTAGGAAAATTATTTTAATCATACTGTACCGTAAAAAGGGACATAACTATAAACGGCGTGTATTCGCATCTCATTAAAAAACAGTTTTATCGAGACCAGGATCATCTTTATTTCTTTCCAATTTAAAAGTTTCTACATAATTTTAAAATTTCAGAAAAATTATACTGGCTGTGGGTTCCTAACAGGATTTAGATTAAGGTTTTAAATGCCTTAAAATATTATTAATAGTACCTATAAGGTAGTATAAAGTACCTCACTCATTTTCTAATTTTATTTTTAACTAATTCAGAGCAATCATGTTCTTATGTTATATCCGTTTGTCATTAATTCTAATTCTATTTTCTTATTTTTGCAGAACTCTGTAAAATATTTTGTATTTTGTTAAAACCAAGAACAGATCCCCACGGGACAGGCCGTGCCTAGTGTGGGGGATAAATGAAGATATTAAATTTTTGTTTAAATTTTTTTTTTAAATAAATTGTTTTTTTACTGTACCCTCTGCCTACCCCGCAAGGGATCCGGCGTGATGATTTAGATAGTGAGATAGAAATTGTTTTTTTTTTTCTTTTTTACTAATATTATTCGTAATTTATTTTTCTTATTCCAGTGTCCACCGTTGGATGGCAAAGTGGCAAAGATCTTAACTTGGAGGTGGAAGGAGCAGTCGGCCAAGTCTAAGGCGCCTCGCTCGCGAGAGTTCTTCGTCAAGTGGCACGAGCAATCCTATTGGCATTGCAGCTGGATTTCCGAACTACAGGTTTCTTATTTATTAATAATAATATTAGCCATGTTAAGAAACTGTCCCACTATTGGGCACGGGCCTCCTCTCAAACTGTGATGATGCGTTCGCGATGTGTCGAGTTGTCGCCTTTTTAATATAGGCGCGAATAGATTCGAGACCGAGATCGGAGTGGAGGTCGGTCGACATTTCGTACGAACCACGGGGCTCCTACGGCTTTGCGGAGGAAGCGGGACTAAACCGCTTGAAGTCTATCGATGTGAAAGTGGGTTGCATGCCCGAACACCTCACATGCTTACGTCATGTCGCACGCAAGTTTTGTAAAGTGTCACCTTATTTCTAAGGGACATTTTACTACGCTTGCAGATTAGTGGATAGAGACGGCCGAGCACAAAGGATGCTCGATGACGGACTCGCTGGATGTGCGGGCCGAAGGACATGGTATTGTTTAGGGTGACCCCTAGATATTTGACCGCTTTGACCCAGGGAATGGGTCGGTCGAACATGGTCACTTGACCGAGATTCCTTCTGGGGTGGATCAGGGAGGGGCGCGGGGTGGCACCTCTGGAGAAGAACACCGCAGCGCTCTTGTCCGGGTTCACCTCGATTCGCCACTTCCTGAACCAGTCCCCTAGGGTATTGGCGATGGCCTTAAGTTTTTTGTGATGAAGGCCTTGCTTCTATTGGAAAAATAGAGGGCGGTATCATCCGCGAATAAGGCTAGTTTAACAATACTCGAACGAGGAATGTCGTTCGTGTAAAGGCTAAACAGGAGGGGAGAGAGAACTGAGCCCTGCGGGACTCCAGCTCGGGTGGAGTGGGAAGTGGAGCGCGTCATTTCGACGCGATATCGAAAGGCGCGATTTGACAAGAAGTCTCGTATGATGAGCACGAGTCAGTCCGGCACACTCATTTGGTAGAGCTTGTAGATCAAGCCGTTGTGCCAGACTTTGTCGAATGCCTTCGCGACATCGAAGAAGAGGGCGCCCGTGGACGGGTTTGGGTCTGTTGAGACCGGAGAGGCTCCGTGATGCGGTGCACTTGGTGGACGCAGGAGTGTTTGGCTCGAAAGCCGAACTGCTAGTCGATAAGGATACCCCTGGACATTACAAAGTCTTTGAGCCGCGCCAGAAGTAGGCGCTCGTAAAACTTAGCCAGGGAGTTAAGGAGACTGATAGGGTGGTAGCTCACTGGGAGATGCGAGGTTTGCCGGGCTTGGGAAGGCCTATGATGTCGGCTTCCTTTCACTTAGTGGGGAACGTGCAGTTCGTCATGGCGGCGTTCAGAATGGCCACTAAGAGGCAGATAAGTTGGGCGGGCAAGCATTTCAGAACGCGATTCGAAATGCCATTAGAGCCGGGGGACTTTTAGATTTTAAGACCCATAATGAGATCTGCGACCTCCGTTTGGGTGATGGGAGGTAAGGAATCGGTGGGGGGAAGGGATGCCCTGCGTTCGACTTCCCTATCGACCATGTCGACGTGGGATGAGTTAACGGACAGAGTGCTGGGAGTGCACTGGCTCTCGAGGGTGTCGGCGAGAAGCTCGGCCTTTTCGTCGTCATCGAAGGCTGGGGATGCGCCTGAGGGGCGGGACAGCGGGGGCATGCCAGTCGTGGAGTCGGATTTGAGGCTACGCGCCAGCTTCCAGTAAGCCAGATGCGATGGCGCGAGGCCCTCTAGGAAGTCACCCCACCGAGCCTCCCGGACCTCCGCGACACGACGCTTTACCTTACGTTGTAAAGCGTGCATCCGGGCCCGATTGGCTTCGGTGGGGTAAGAGTCGTACGCTCGGATCGAGGCATTCTTAGAACGAATGAGGTCCCTAACATCGTCTGGCAGTCTGAAGCGGTTGAGATCTTCCGCCTCGACTTGCTTAGACGATCGACTGATAGCCGATTGGATGTGGTCAGTGAAGGCATTTACGGCCTGATCGGTGTCCTGTGGGGACGGGATGGAGTCCCGAGCTGACGGGTAGGGGAGGGGGGGCGGAGGGTCGGCATCCGCCAAGGCTGTGCTTAGCGCATGCCAATCCACCACCGTCTTTTTGGGTTGCTGAGGGGCGGACGGGGGGAACCGAGTCTCATGACTACGGGTCGGTGGTCAGAGTCCAGCTCTTGGATTACTTCCAAGGATTGCAGCCATAAGGTTACACCCTTCAGAAGGGCCATGTCCAGGACGTGGGGTTGGTGGTTGGGATTGTCTGGATAGTGGGTAGGGTGCATAGGTACGATGACGTCAAACTCGAGTAGGTCGACCAGGGCGTCAAGGCTCGTACCGTTAGGGGAACTCGAGCGTTTTTACAAACTAGCTTAGGACATAGTCCACCACGCTGGACCAGTGCGGATTGGCGAACTTCACACATCTTCGAGAAACTCTTAGGCATGCAGGTTTCCTCACGATGTTTTCATTTACTTTTAAATCAAGAAATAGGTAAATTTTAATACGCTTTCGAAAAGACAGAGGTGCGTGCCTGGGTTTGAACCCAAGACCGCTGACTTTGCAACAGTCTAACCACTAGGCTATCACTGCTTTTTTTTATTCAAGTTTAGTTTTACTGCCCACTGCTGGGCAAAGGCCTTCTTTCACAAATCGAGGTGAGAGAGATTAGGTCATAGTACACCACGCGGACCCAGTGCGGATTGGTGTAGGCAGGTTTGTGGCCACCTGTTGTTGGAACTTATCGAGCCGCCTTTAAGGCTTCCAACTCGGCTTAACGACTACCACATTAAGCAGTAACCGGGTCCAACGGCTTAACGTGCCTTCCGAAGCACGGAGACGCTCGAATATGAAAATGCTACAAATGGCCACCCATCTCAGGCCGACCTAGTCGAACGCTGCTTAACCTTGATGATCGGTAAAAACACCGCGGTCGCACAACGCTACGAGCGCCTCAGAGGTAGCGCCGCATAGGTTTATGGGTTTCATAAACCTTTGAACCAGTGATACAAAAAGAAGAATATAATAATACAAGTTTTTATGTTCCCAGTTGGACGTGTTCCACCCCTTGATGTACCGGTACTACATGCGCAAATCAGACCCGGAGGAGCCTCCAAAACTAGAGGAACCTTTGGACGAGCGCGACGGACGCGTCAAGCGACTAAAGGACAAACAGGACCACGAGTCCGACGAGAAGATACTCGAGGAGAAGTATTACAGGTGAGTTACATTTGTTTATCACATTTTTATATGAGAAATTACAAAAACACTAATGTGAAATACATTTAAGTCTATTTTCGTGGGTCATAGTGCTGCGAGTACTTTGTTTAATGAACATGAATTATAGACAGCTAAAGTTGTGTATCGGTGAACAAATACAGAACCGCTCAAGTAGTCAGGTTTGCTCCAATAGCATAGGCAGAATTGGGAGAAATAGCATCTCAGGCCGACCGACTTGAACGCTGCTTAACCTTGATGATCGGTGAGAACACCGCGGTTGCACAGCGCTACGAGCGCCTCTCATTGTATAACTGCTCGAGGTATAATATGAAACTGTATTTTTTTGCTTAATGCAGAGCGCGCGAGAGTACACAAGCTTCAGTAGTCTCTTCTCGTGTATGGAAAATTGCCAAATTTTATGTATTATAGTATATGCTTGCAATTTGGGTTATCATGGATTGTAAAAAACTGCCCCGTTGGTCTAGCGGCGAATGGAACGCGTAGCCGAAGTCCTGTGTTAAATGTAAATCCTAGGTATTTTTTCAATAGAAAACATTCCAGTATCAGTCTGAAGTCTGGAATTGTGCCTGATGTAATGTCAATAGTTTCTCATGGGATCTAACATCGTCGGCGAAAAGTGTGTGTACGCAGTTACCTCTGCTACTCCCGCTTGGGCAGTTTAAGCATAATGGTGCTTTTTAATAATAGTAATATTAGCCCTGTTTAGAACCTGTCCCACCGTTGGGCACAGGCCTCTTCTCAAACTGAGAGAGAGTTTAGGCCATAGTTCATCACGCTGGCCCAGTGCGGGTTGGCGAACGTCACATACTTTATAGAAACTTAGGCATGCAGGTTTCCTCGCGATGTTTTCCTTCACCTTTATAGCAAGTGATAGTTAATTTTTAATATGCACATGATTTCGAAACGACAGGTGCGTTTGAACCCGAGACCTTTGACTTTGCTGTTCAACGGCCTAACCACTAGGCTATCACTGCTTTATTGTGCATGTTTTTTTTTGGATTTTAAAATGAGACAACTAAATAACATCCATCAACATTTTAGATACGGCGTGAAGCCGGAATGGCTGGTGGTACACCGCGTGATCAACCACCGCACGTCCCGGGACGGGACTACGTACTACCTGGTGAAGTGGCGCGACCTGTCCTACGACCAGGCCACCTGGGAGTCCGAGAACGAGGACATCGCCGGCCTCAAACAGGCCCTTGAGTATTATTCGGTAAGATAAAACAAACCTATATTGCAATAATTTAAGAAAGTCACCAGTAATTGCCGTGACCCGGTTATTCTAGAAAGAAAGATATATTTATTAGCTAGGCTATCAGCCAAGTACACTACAATAAAAAAACAATGTAAAATAATGAGAGTGGAGGATGCCAGAGAGGTATGTAAGGAAATAACCTGTTAGAACTCTGTACTAGAGATGGGTCGTATTAGGTAAATCAGGTACTAGTACACCTGTTCCTAGTCTGCATAAATACCTAATCCAAATAACTATTCCACCTAATCTCAATGATCTCATACACATACCGTTCCTTAATAATCTCAATCCGCCTATTCTATATCAAATCCTGATATCGAATTATTATTTATATATATAAATATTATTATATTTGAATTAATTGAATGTTAAATTGTTTTGTTAGTTAAGAACGGGTACAGTCATAATAACACTTTTAAGAAAATGGAAGTTTCAAAATGGAAATAAAATTATTTTTTTTCGATTAGATTAGATATTTCTGCACGAAATTGGTTAAATAAACTAATACTTGTTTTCTATTTTATCATTTAATGATATATTAGTGATGAATTGGTATCTTCCCTTCTTACATTTTACAGGCTTAGGACTGTTAACTTACGAATGTATGAAGTTTTGAGTCTTGCGATATTAAATATTCCGCAAAAGTTTAGCATTCATAAAAGATGGCGTATTAAAAAGATTTCAATTCATTATATTTACATTTGTTTTCTATCAATACGCGTTGTATAGCGCTGTCTCGCTCCCTCCACCCTTACACGTAAGCGGGATAGCAAAGCGATAAGCATATGAGTGAGTGAGAGAGCGCGGGAACAGGTGTGAGTTAGCGCGCTAAACGGCTAAACATTAGTTTAAAGTTTTTATTGAATATGAATATTAAGTGGATTAGGTATTGTCAGAATTGGATTAGGCCTATTCTCGTAAAATACCTGTTCTTTGGATCTGTTCTAATAACTACGACTCACCTCTACTCTGTACACTCTGCCTATCCCGCAAGGGATCTGGCGTGATAATATAGATAGATAGAAAAATAATAATATTCAAAAATAACATGCACTAACTATTTAGCCGTAACACTTAGCATAAAGCTGTGTTGAAGCGTGAACCACATTACAGCGCTGGTATTGTCTAGAAAAACGACTACTTCAAAAATATCTTCATTAATTTATCTGTATTTATGTGTGTCATGGTCACAATTGGGATTTTGAAAAAAAGATATTGATTGTTTTTATGTATTTTAAAACTTTATTATTAATAATATTGATATTTAATGCAAAAAACTTAAAAAAAAAATTTCAATTAATCATATACAACTAAAAATTGATAAAATTTTAAAAAAGATCATGTGACTATAAACGCGCCATGATTGGTCACCATAGTTGTGTCGTCATAATGTTATAGCTATTTAATAACAGTACAGCGTTTACCGCTATTACACGTGACTAGACGATGATATTGAAAATTTATTGCTATAAAACGAGTTGTTTTTTGGTTCCGATTAGCTATGTGTGAAGTATATAATAATTATTTGATATTCTTAGATAAATAATAATTAATAACAATGGTGTTACGAAATACTTACATCGAAACGAACTTCACAACAAAAAAAAATCGATTTTGTTTTGGGATTATCACGGTGCACTGCTTGAAACCATTTATTTCGACGTTTGTGATCTTGGGGAACATTTAAAAACATTTTGTCAGGAGTTATTTTTGTAGTATTCGTACATAATGGTACAAAACAAGAACGATAACTTTTGAGGTTCGACATTTTCAATATAAATTTGAATATTTAACAATGACAACAAAATTAAATAGATCAAAACACTGTACTTATTATTTCTATATCAACTGTAAATGAGTGAAAACTAACATTAAGACGTCACACGCGCTTGGGTATGTTCGGGAGCTGTCGGCGTGTCTTCGGTACTGGATTCAAAAATGACTTTTTATTTTGAAATAACTTTTGAATTATTGCAAAAAAATATAGTTTTGTTATAAAACTTATATATGATCTCACAAAAAAAAATCAGTCCATTGCTGGGCATAAGTCTCTCCAATTGCGTGCATATATTATTTCTCTTTGCTTTTTTGAGTTGCGTTGCCAATATTTGTTTAAGTTGACGTTTTCACCACCATCATGCCAATATTCTTATTTTATTCCCAGGACATGAGAGCTTTCATTACATCTGAAGGCAAGACGAAAGGCACGAAGGGCAAAAAAGCCGGACGAAAGAGCAAAAACAAAGATGTAATCGACGAGGATGATAGCAGCACTGGCTTGCAAATGAAAGCTAGAAAATACAACCCGCCCCCCGACCGTCCAACCACCAACCTCAACAAGAAATACGAAGATCAACCCCCATTCGTTTACGAAACTGGAATGCAACTCCATCCCTATCAGCTCGAAGGTCTCAACTGGCTACGGTACTCTTGGGGACAGGGCATCGACACTATCCTCGCCGACGAGATGGGTCTCGGAAAAACCATCCAGACAGTCACATTCCTGTATTCCCTATTCAAGGAAGGACACTGCAAAGGACCATTCCTTGTTTCAGTGCCCTTATCTACTATTATTAACTGGGAAAGAGAGTTCGAACTTTGGGCACCGGATTTATACTGCATTACATATGTTGGTGACAAGGATTCGAGAGCTGTCATTAGAGAGAACGAGTTGACGTTCGATGACGGCGCGAACAGAGGCGGGCGGCCGTCCAAAATTAAATCCCAAGTAAAATTCAACGTTCTCCTGACGTCTTACGAGTTGATTTCCATCGACTCGACGTGTCTCGGTTCCATCGACTGGGCCGTTCTAGTTGTAGATGAGGCGCACAGGCTGAAAAGTAATCAGTCGAAATTCTTCCGGCTTTTAGCCGGGTATCACATAAACTATAAATTGCTGCTGACTGGTACACCACTGCAGAATAATCTAGAAGAATTGTTCCATTTACTAAACTTCTTGAATAAGGACAAGTTCAATGATCTCGCCGCATTCCAGAACGAATTCGCCGATGTGTCGAAGGAGGAGCAAGTGAAGAGGTTGCACGAGATGCTGGGCCCGCACATGCTGCGGCGACTCAAAGCGGACGTGCTGAAGAACATGCCGACCAAGTCGGAGTTCATCGTGCGTGTCGAGCTGTCGCCCATGCAAAAGAAATATTACAAATACATTTTGACGAGGAACTACGAAGCTCTGAATCCAAAGAGCGGCGGACAGACTGTTTCTCTGCTCAACGTAATGATGGACCTAAAGAAATGCTGCAACCATCCATATCTCTTCCCTGTGGCTGCCGAGGAAGCTCCTCTTGGGCCTCACGGAAACTATGATACACAAGCATTGATCAAGGCTTCAGGCAAACTAGTGCTTATGTCTAAGATGTTAAAGCAGCTGAAGGAGCAAGGTCACAGAGTACTCATCTTCTCTCAGATGACGAAAATGTTGGATATTCTCGAAGATTTCTTAGAAGGCGAGGGTTACAAATACGAGAGGATCGATGGTGGTATCACAGGAACTATTCGTCAAGAAGCTATCGATAGGTTCAACGCTCCCGGCGCGCAACAGTTCGTCTTCTTGCTCTCCACTAGAGCCGGTGGTTTAGGTATCAACTTGGCCACAGCAGACACTGTAATTATTTACGATTCCGATTGGAATCCACACAATGATATTCAGGCGTTCTCTCGAGCCCATCGTATTGGTCAGGCCAACAAAGTCATGATCTATCGTTTTGTTACTCGCAACAGTGTCGAAGAGAGAGTCACACAAGTAGCCAAAAGGAAAATGATGTTGACTCACTTGGTCGTACGACCCGGTATGGGCGGTAAAGGCGCTAACTTCACTAAACAGGAGTTGGACGACATTCTCAGGTTTGGTACGGAGGAACTCTTCAAGGAAGAGGAAGGAAAGGAAGAAGCGATCCATTACGACGATAAAGCCGTCGGAGAACTTCTAGACCGCTCAAAGGAGGGTATAGAACAAAAAGAATCATGGGCCAATGAGTATCTCAGTTCCTTCAAAGTGGCGAGCTACTCCACTAAGGAGGGCGACGGTGAAGAAGAAGTCGACACGGAGATCATCAAACAGGAAGCCGAGAATACCGACCCAGCTTACTGGATCAAACTGCTCAGGCATCACTACGAGCAGCATCAGGAGGACCAGGCCAGAACACTCGGAAAAGGCAAGCGTGTCCGTAAACAAGTCAATTATAACGATGGTAGCGTCGCGCAGACAGAAAACAGAGAAGATTCAACTTGGCAGGAGAACGGATCGGATTATAACTCCGACTTCTCACAGGGTAGCGAGGATGACAAAGAAGATGACGACTTCGACGAGAAGAATGACAACGGGGACCTCCTCAGCCGTCGCAGCAAGCGGCGCCTCGAGCGGCGCGAGGAACGGGACAGGCCGCTGCCGCCGCTGCTGGCCCGCGTGGGCGGCAACATGGAGGTGCTCGGCTTCAACGCCAGGCAGAGGAAGTCATTCCTCAACGCGATCATGCGGTACGGCATGCCACCCCAGGACGCGTTCAACTCCCAGTGGCTAGTCAGAGATCTCCGAGGGAAATCCGAGCGAAACTTCAAAGCTTACGTGTCCCTCTTCATGCGGCATCTGTGCGAGCCCGGGGCGGATAACGCGGAGACGTTCGCCGACGGCGTACCACGCGAGGGTCTCTCGAGACAGCACGTTCTAACTCGAATCGGCGTCATGAGTCTCATTAGGAAGAAGGTGCAGGAGTTCGAACATATAAACGGGTACTATAGTATGCCGGAGATGATTCGGAAGCCAGTGGAGCCGGTGAAAGGTGCTGGGGCGGGTGAGAGCGCTGCGCCCAGTCCATCGCCGTCGACCGCTACACCTATAACGTCAGCCGCGCCCTCGCCTGCGCCCACGCAGCTCACGCAGACCTCAGGCCAGGCGCCCACACCTGGCGGCTCGGACAAGGACGACAAGGAGGAAACTAAGGATGACAAAACTGACGTAAAAGATATTAAACCCAAGGAGGAACCGATGGACACCAGCGACATTAAGGAGGAGCCCGTCGAGGATAAGGAGCAGAAGGACAGCTCGGAGGAGAGCAAGGAAGCGGAGCGACGCATGTCCGTCGACGAGGAGCCCGCGAAGGATGACGACAAATCTAATGAAAAGAAGTCTGAGGAAAAAGCGGACATTAAGATCAAAGAAGAGGTAAAGGAGGAAGTGGATAAGAAGGAGGACGCCAAGAGCGATAAGGCCGAATCGGAGGCTTCCGAGAAACCTACTAAGGAAGAAAAGAAGGTATGTAAATTGACTTCATTTTATACTTTTAGGGCAGTAGAATTCGAAGTCATATATAGAGTAAGTAATGTTTTGCTTACACGTGACAATTCTCTAGAAATTCCAATTTAAAGTATCACGCTTAGAATGATGGCTTACATTTGAATGTGAAGAAAACCAAAATTATGGTTTTTTAACGGGAAGAAACCAGAACGAATGCAAGGATTGTGGTTGGTAACGATGTGCTGGAGCAAGTGAATGAGTTTGTATATCTTGGATGCGCCTTCAGTAAGGATGGGAAATACACCGCTGATATAGAGAGAAGAGTGAATGCAGGTAATAGAGTGAATGGTGCGATGGGAAGGCTACTTGGGAGCCGGCACTTAAGCCAAAAGGCGCAGCTGGCCATGCATAACGGAGTACTTGTCCCAGCGCTGTTATATGGCAGTGAGAGTTGGGTATGTAAGAAGGAGAACGAAAGCAGGATAAATGCGGTCGGAATGCGATCTCTGCGGAAGATGTGTGGAGTCACGCTGACCGACCGTATTCGCAACAGCGTAGTAAGAAAGCGAGTAGGTATGAAAGATAGTATCGGTGTAAAGATGAGAAAGGGTATGCTCCGTTGGTTCGGGCATATAGAAAGAATGCCAGAAGAAAGAATGACAAAACAGATATACAATGCGAAAGTGGAAGGATGTAGGTGCCGGGGAAGACCTAGTAGACTATCTTACCATGACCAAATAGACCGTGTCTTAGCTGAAGGGCAAGCCAAGAGTCTCCGTAACCGGCGAGTGTGTATGAGACGAACTATGAGAGTGGAGGAAGCCAGAGAGGTATGTAAGGAAAGAACCTGTTGAAACTCTGTACTCTCTGCCTACCCCGCGAGGGAGCTGGCGTGATGATATAGATAGATAGATAGAATGATACTATGACCAAATAGCCTGTGTCTCACTTTGCTTCGTGCTGTGTCTCCATTACCGGCAACTATGCATGAGACGAACTATGAAGCGAAGCCAGGAGGTAAGGAAATGAACAGTAGGAACTCTGTATTCTCTGCCTACCTCGCAAGGGATCTAGCGCGATAAAGATGGATAGTTTAGAATGTGTCCAGTTCGATATTCAGCCTAAGTAAAATTCGATGCTGTATTACAATAGTAACTTTTCTTTTCTCAGGATGAAGACGACGACGACGTCGTTCTAGTTAAAGAGGAAGAAGATCTCAAGGTGGAGAGGCGCAAGTTTATGTTTAACATTGCAGACGGCGGCTTCACAGAACTTCACACACTATGGCTCAACGAGGAACGCGCCGCCGCGCCGGGCAGGGAGTACGAGATCTGGCACCGGCGGCATGACTACTGGCTGCTGGCCGGCATCGTCACGCACGGGTACGGCCGCTGGCAGGACATACAGAACGACCTGCGCTTCGCTATCATAAATGAGCCGTTCAAGATGGACGTCGGGAAAGGAAACTTCCTTGAGATCAAGAATAAGTTCCTGGCGCGTCGTTTTAAGGTGAGTGTTGGCTATAGCTAAGTGTAGTGCTAGGGCGTAGGCCCGCCTCACTAGATCGAGTAGTCGCAGGTTCAATTCTCGCACATATGTGTGTACACAAACCGAAGCAAATGTTTGGAAGTCACCGATATATTTGTGTGATCTACAGACATTTGTTTCGGTGTCGAAAAATTCTAATAGGCCTGACATTAAGGTCCTGGTTGCTTCGATGGTCTAGTGGTAAAAATATATAGCGACCACGAGGTCCTAGGATCGTATCCTAGGTTTTTGCAATAGAACAAATCTAATATCCGTGTGGAGTCGGGCATTGTGCCCACTGCAATGGCAATATGGCCGCTCCTTATTTCATGGGACCTAACGTCGAAAAGTAGGTGTACGCCGGTGTGAACGCCCGGCTGGGATAGTGTAGTAAGGGAAGTGGAGCATACGGGTTTATACGACCAACCTTACCTTACTTCACGCGGAAGTAAGCAGTGTGTAAATTGGGTATATCATTTTGTTCCTCTCACAGTTGTTGGAGCAAGCGCTGGTGATCGAGGAGCAGTTGCGGCGCGCCGCGTACCTGAACCTGACGCAGGACCCCAACCACCCCGCCATGTCGCTCAACGCGCGCTTCGCAGAGGTCGAGTGCCTCGCCGAGTCGCACCAGCACCTCAGCAAGGAGTCGCTCGCCGGGAACAAGCCCGCCAATGCCGTCTTGCATAAGGTAACTGACATACTACTACATTTTGGCAATATTACAATGTTTCTTTATACAGTATTACCTGCGAAACTCAGGATTTGACATTTTTTAATTTTAACGGCAAATACCCCCTCGAGAAAATGAACAGCGGCAGCTTTTCGAGTGTCAATAACATTTTTCTGTGAAACATACTTTTTTCGCTTAATTTAAAAAAAAAAAGAATTTTATTTTTAATTCCAGAAGTTGTTTGTTAGTAATACAGTCCTGTGAGGTTATTAGTGTTTTACAAGTAACTTTGTACATTAGCGGCAGGAAATAATGCACATCGGCTAGAGAGAGATAACCGGCTCCTTTCGGTTTTGTAGAGCGTTGTAACGATCATTTAGTACACTATGAGACGTTTTGTCGCTTTCGTCGCTGTTAGTGCTCCGTGCGACAGAGATGTGATATATCAGTATGAATACTCCTAGCTTCCTACTGATCGCCAGCAGTCCAGAATGGGGAATTCGTTAAATAGAATCAGTAATTTCATATAATAGTTCAATTTTATTACTACCCTCGAATCACACAAACGAGAAATACCTCTGTATTTTAATAACACTCAATAATTATATGTAAACGATAAACGATGTTAGCGTGCTGTCGTCTTGAGTAAGAATGCCAAATGTCATTTGGTGTGATCTTATATAAGTTTAGTTTGACATATGAATAAAGCTGGCGCTGTTGGTGTTGCTAGATGTAAGCTAACACTACCTTATTTATTAAGTTCACTGCTGAAGGCTTCCTAACAAGATCTTAGGGTGATTTCTATCTTATATACCACTAGCGAACCGCCCTGGCTTTGCACGGGTGAATTATATGCAAACCTTCTTGAATCACTCAGTCCATTGGTGAATATCATATGAGCGGGCGTTCACACGGACGCTTTTTAGCACGCTGTGCTGAAGCGCTTTCAGTAAAAAAAGTACTGTCAGCCATTTTTTTTATTCTAGCGCTTTACTAACGCGCGTGAAAAAAGCGCTCGTACGAACCTAGGGTAAAAATCCGTTCGGTAGTCGGGTTTATCGCGTTCAGACAGACGGACAGATGCGGCTGGGGGGACACTGTTTTATAATATGTAGTGATAGTCTAACAGAATGTATTGCGCGTGTTCAGGTGCTGAACCAGCTGGAGGAGCTGCTGTCGGACATGAAGTCGGACGTGTCCCGGCTGCCGGCCACGCTGGCGCGCATCCCGCCGGTGGCGCAGCGCCTGCAGATGTCGGAGCGCTCCATCCTGTCGCGCCTCGCCGCCACCGCCGGCAACCCCGTGCCCGCAGGTACCGCCGTGCGCCCCGCTCCTGTCGACGCCTAGCTCATAACATCATTATCATCAGCCGAAAGACATCTAATCCAGGATAAAGGCCTCCCCCAAAGATTTTAACGACCAGCTTTGTGCTGTACGCTTTTACCTGCAACCTTTACCAGGAGGCCAATTCTTGTATTTGATTGACACAGACTGAATCTTGACTGAATTGAGATTTAATTATGAATTGATTTACTTACATTTGGTATTCTGCTCCATTAAGTATTGATCCCATTTCAGTATCATTTCAGTCTAATTTCGATATGAAGTGAAATTGTTTAATTTAAAATATATTGTTAATCATTTGTTGATTACATGTTAATCGCAGCTGCGACAGTCAAAATAAAAACATCTAACTGAAATCTTCAATTTGACGGTGTTTTGTATATTTGTTGTTCATGTCAATACAAAATTTTATCGGAATACCGTTTACATTTTGTTCAACTTTTGGTCCGATTTCGATTCGGTCGATGTTGATATTTTACTAGAACACCTTTTGTGAGATTTATGTCATTGATATTAGATCGAGACTGCATTCTGAACACTTTTAATTACGAGAATTGGCCCCCAGGTCATCGTTCCACCTCTACTGAAATTTCTGTTAACTATCAAATCCACCCAAACCCTTACCCTTTGCATGCCCAATTTTTACAAAAGGTTTAGTTTTTACATAGGTAACATACTAGTCAGAAAAAAAATTAATCAGTTATATTAATAATTGATCGAGCTCTACAAATCACCCAACTGTCTTCCTATTGCTGGTCAATTGTCTACATATTGTATACTTGAGGGATTAAAAGGAAACGTTCAGAAAATGCATAAAGGAAAGGGAGGTATCGTGTTTACGATATCCTCCTTTCCTTTATTTATTTGGGATTCATTTTTTCGGGATAAAGTCCTATGTGTTAATCCAGATAATAAACTATCTGTGGGCCAAATTTCATCCAAAGCCATTTTTGCATTAGTAGGGGTAAGGTGTTTGATTCCTTATCCTACAGATGAGTCGTGGCCCGTTTGTGGGAGTTAAAGATTGTTTGTTACTTAAAATGGTTTTATTTAGATTTTACAATTAAAACATTTTCGTTGTTTGAGTGCATAATTGCTACTAAAATGGTAAATGTAATACGATTCCACTGACCAAATAGACCGTGTCTTATCTGAAGGGCAAGTTAAGAGTCTCCGTAACCGGCGAGTGTGTATGAGACGAACTATGAGAGTGGAGGAAGCCAGAGAGGTATGTAAGGAAAGAACCTGTTGGAACTCTGTACTTTCTGCCTACCCCGCGAGGGAGCTGGCGTAGGAGGGAGGTTATAGATAGATAGATAGACTTATAGTTCGTCTCATACACACTCGCCGGTTATACTCGTAGAGACTCTTGACTCTAGATATAGATAGATAGATTCAACTGTTCTGCTGAATCGCAGGTTTACTGGAGGAGGTTCGGATTGCAACATAAATGCAGTAAAATTTACTATATAGAATAATAATGTGCGTGTGCGTACAGCACGATAAAGTAACAAACATACAATCTTTCACATTTATAATATTAGTAGGACTACAGAGTCATTACTCTAAACATGTTAGATTATAGTGAGTTCCGAATTAGATAAGAAATTGACATTAACGGACGGGTCACCTGTATTTCATTCAGTGATGTTAACTTAGCTAATTGTTTTGTCACAGCTCAAATGGCGCAGTTCCCGGCGGGCTTCCAGCCGGGCGGTACGCTGGCCGGCTTCAGCCCGGCGGCGGCGGCGGCTGCCAACTTCTCCAACTTCCGCCCGCAGTACTCCGTGCCCGGCCAACCCACCGCCACTGCCTCCTCTAATGTGAGTCGATAACCAACACCACAGGTTAATTTATTACTTACGGATACAGATACCGCACACAGGTACAGAGAACCACTGCGAGACACCTAGTATATGCCCAAGCCCAGGACGTTCCTCCATAAGCTAGTTGTCCCTTCCCCTTCTTGCGGCTGGAGCACGGCCCCTCGGCCAACAGCGTAGATTATTCATACTCTCGTGCGTGTTCATTTATATAACACAGATGTGAGTGTTGTCAACTTTATTGTTCCATGTCATTTATGACGCCAATATCTAGGCAAAAATTCACTGTGTGTGTGTGTGAGTGATGTACGCTGTTGGCCGCGAGGCCTTTACAGCTTAACCGGACTTAAGGGCGAGCGTGCAACCACTACGCTCGAGCCAGAAGGGCAAGCGGCGACAAAGGCGACACACCTCTTCAAGGCGCCCTCGAGTATGTCGCGTGTTGGGACAGTCGCTGTGGGGGGACGGGGTGCACTACTAAGTGCACCGGTCAACCGCCGGCTATGGAAGGGGATCTACGACTACGTCGTCGTCGCCCGTATTCTGAGCGGAAAGAATGGATGACAAAGCATCGGGGGGAGCAAAAATTCACCATCAGCTTGCGTTACTTACTATTCACCTTTATTGATACCTTTCGTCTTGAGCAACACAATTTTAGTGTAGTTTAATTCAACCATTTGAAGTCTTATCAAGACAAGAAACTTTTGTATATCCAAGCTTTAACGGTAGTAAGGTATTGGTAGCTAAAACACTGACTCGTTTTAATAATTCTCTTAAGTTTTAATATTCTATTTTGCTTTGTTACAGAAATCATAAGCCTCGTAACTTATACATCATAATTCGACTTGACACACTTGCAGGTATACTTTCTTTTTTTTCCTTATAAATTATTATCTAATTTAAGGTAGGCTACAAAATTATGTCTTAGAATAAAATTTTAACTTATGTATATCTGAAGTAGTCTAATGTTAAAATTATTTGTTCTAGTGAGCGGCTTATCGGTCACATAGATGAATATTTAGATGTAAGCTTTCGAAGATTCCTGTTCCACCTTGGGTTTGAAGTGATAATGATAGTGATTAGTGCAAGTTATGTTAGGTAACATAATATTACGTCATTTTAAAGCAGAACTCACAATATTATTTATTTCATCCTGATCTGTATGAATCTTGTTTATTGTGTAAGTGATTGTGGACTTATGGAACTTTTATTTTTAATTTACCAAAAATGAAAATTGAATAAATCATACTTTTAAGTGATGCAGTGTATTATTTACGGAATCAACCTAGTGTGACGATCACCTAACTGGAATGTGTTATTGGTTCATTGGAATTGGTCAGCGAGCTCACGCCCTCCTAGCGAGGGTCTGAGGTACAGTCTGGAAAATAGGGTAGGTATATAAAAGAACTTATTCAGTCGCCTATAAGGTTCTAACTCGGCTGAACGACTACCACATCAAGTGGTAAACGGGATCAACGACTTAACGTGCCTTCCGAAGCACGGAGTCGATCGAATATGAAAATGCCGCAAACGGTCACCCATCTCAGGCCGTCCGAGTCGAACGGTGCGTAACTATGATGATCGGTTAGTACACCGCGGTCGCACAGCACTACGAGCGCCTCCGCAGGATTATTTTTATATAAAATTAAGATGTGGGGAGTGAAGCTGACCGACCGTATTTGCAACAGCGTAGTTAGAAAACGAGTAGGTATGAAAGATTGTATCTGTGTAACACGAAGTAAATACGAAGTGGAGATGGCCTAAGTTGACGAGCCTGTGGAATTCCTAAAAGCATGGATATAATACAATGATTGAGCACTGCGAAAAAAACTGGTTGACAAGGATATTCACTGAGAGCCCTGCGTCTCTTTCTAAGTAGGGTGACCAAACATTGGTACGATTATGGACTTGTTGACCTATAATTAAAGTATAATTCTCGGGTACTGTTTATTGCCGTAATTTTTTCTTTCTACGCATTTGCCACATCTTAAATGAGTAGTACTCAAAGTTTTTGATTAAATCGTCCATTTTCTTGCTGACTGTATATTTTTTTAGAATCTGTAAATTCAGCTCCAAATATCACAAAAATTTAGGATAGTCCCCTAGAGCCGTTTTCCTATATCTACAACGGTTGAGATAGCTGCCCTTACTGCCCCATCTTAATTAATTATGTATATAAATACAAATTGAGAATGTTGTTCATTTTGAACTCTGTAATAAATGGTTGACAGCGTATTTAAACAACATCATAAATAGGTATAGTCCGTATTAGTTCTACCTTATGGTCACCGTAATGCATCGTAATGGGTACGAACGAGACACCGGGCTCCGGACTATAGCTCTCACTCATGGTTTCTCGAGTTGTTTAAATAATAGAAAATTCAATGTTGTGTCTGTGAGTAAAAGTCTAATTTTCTTTAGCAATATTTTGACAGTACACAATCCGTTTAGGGTTATAAATTCATGCCTAGAAGTCATGACGTCACTGCGGTGGGCGTGGCTTACCTCAGTTTGTCTTTGCTACTCGTTCCATTCATACGACGCTCAATCATGCAGAGCTATTAAATATTATCTAATTTTATTTTTAAAAAGTGTTCTAATAGCAAATGTTGCGTCATAATATTTAAAAAATATTCGAATCGACATTATGGTAACCCAAATAGTATCTCATTTCACCTATAAGTTTTTTTTCTTGAATTACTTCTAGAATAGTCTATCTATGTCATGTCTCCAAATTAGTAATAAACAGTACTATTATTCGACACTAGGTGGCGGTTACGTTGTTTATCACGTAAACACTAAAAACGATGTAAAGGCATTTATGAGTTTAAAATTATATATTATATTACTTTTAGATGAAAACATGTTAGTTTTTGTTGGTAAAAATATCTACCAATCGTTTTTATCACGTTTAAATTACAACACGGCTTGAAGTGCCCGCCATCAATAGATGGCTTCATAATGAAGTATTAAAACAACGGCCGAATTCGAAATTTATTATAATATTTCCCCTTGGTGCAGAAACGTATGTAGTCATACGTTATAACCTAGATGGCAGGTACAACAAATGTGGGTGAAGTGTAACTTCCCTCGCGCCCTGTGCCACCCCGCGCAGTCGCAGGCTTTAATTGTATAGAAAACTGATCACGCCATCTCCACTTCGTATTCGCTTCGTGCGGTGTAATGATGAGAAAGGGTATGCTCCGTTGGTTCGGGCATATAGAATGTTAGAAGAAAGAATGACATAACAGATATACGATAGGAAAATGAAAGGATGTAGGTACTGGGGGAAGACCTAGACTATTACCATGACCAAATAGAGCGAGTCTTATCTGAAGGACAAGTCAAGAGTCTCCGTAACCGGCGAGCGTGTATGAGACGAACTATGAGAGTGGAGGAAGCCAGAGAGGTATGTAAGGAAAGAACCTGTTGGAACTTTGTACTTTTTGCCTGCCCCGCAAGGGATCTGGCGTGATCGTATAGGTAAAGATAGATAGATTAAATAAAAGAACATATACAAAAATACAATTTTAATTCATGATCATCCATTGAATTCAATTCAAAAATAACAGTCAATGCATAAAATTCATAAAATAATATCACCATGTGTAAGTATCGTCTTCCGTGTTGTACTTGACACTGTCCAATGGTTTCACAACACTGGGGTCTGATGAACAGAAGTGCTGGAGCATGTCCTCGCTGATGCCACAGTCTGACAAGTTTTCTTTGTTGAAAGCTTTTGTGAAGTGGTTAGGTTCATTTTCTTTCGAAGATTCATCTGTAAAAAAGTTTTATTTAGTCATAAGTAAAAATGGCGTGATGATAGATATAAGAAGGCTCCCTGTTTTCGGATAGGCAGAAAAGTGCCACATCAATATTAAGAGCTTTTATGAATTTGTGTACAGACTGGATTTCGGTTCTTTTCTCTAAGAAAGTCTGTTCCGTAGTCAAATTTAGTTCTCCATTCCAAGGTTGTCTGGAAATTATTAGGGATAAGGCCGCTGTTTCTGTTGCTTTCGTTAACTTTTTGTTATTTTAAAAACTTTGTGATTGGTGAGACGACTTGTTTTTTTAGAAGCCAAATGTAGAAGCGAATGGAATGACATTTGCCCAGCCGTGAGACGATAATGGGTGAATAAAAATGATAATTGCGACTGACCACAGTGAGGAGTTATTATCTAAGGTGGTAAGTAAGGTAACTAACCTTCAGCTATATTCGTGGCGGCCCATGAGAAGGCCAGCGTAGGCTGGTGATGCGCGAAAGTGGCGCTGAACTGCGCCGACGAACTGGTCTTCAGCACGTTGAACAGGGTGTGAACTGTGGTCGGTAAGATCGGCCCTCGCAGCTCTATCGAGTAGTACTTATTGCTATCGGAATGTATAACGTTTTCACGGACCTGTGAGATACAACAAACAATAATACTAGAAATTTAATAGAATTTAAAAATGTTTAGACAGTGCTCGTTATTAGCTGATAGGAACTTGTAAGGAATAATGACAAGAGATTTACTACAGACCAAGAGACCCATTGCACTATATAACATATACTATGTTTCGGGTCAGGAATAACATCTACTGGAGCACTAACTACTAATTCCATACTGTTCAGAGATTCAATTTTAACAGCGTGCAATTGTGATGTGGCTGTGACAAACCAAGTCACATCTACAGGTTTTAATGGTTTGCTCCTTTTGCCCCACCCATGTAAGAGAGAACTTAAACGCAGGATAGCGCGTTAAAGGTGGCCACTCAGTAGCACAAATATGAATCATAGACACGAAAAATCTTTAAAAAAAAGGTAAACCGACTCCAAAAAGCAAAAAATAAATATTTGAATTCGGTGCCAAGTAACCGACTGCACCTACCGGCACCAGCTTTTTTTAAAAAGATTTTTATTTTACAATTTTGAGTGACGAGTGAATTATTTACTAATATTGGTACTCCGTTGGTTCGGGCATATAGAATGCCAGAGGAAAGAATGACAAAACAGATATACAATGTGAAAGTGGAAGGATGCAGGTACCGGGGAAGACCTAGAGTATCTTACCACGACCAAATAAACCGAGTCTTATCTGATGGAAAAGTCAAGAGTCTCTGTAACCGGCGAGCGTGTATGAGACGAACTATGAGAGTCGAGGAAGCCAGAGAGGTATGTAAGGAAAGAACCTGTTGGAACTCTGTACTCTCTGCCTACCCCACAAGGGATCTGGCGTGAGGTTATAGAATATTTATATACCTATATTATATTATTTTTCTGAGTTGTACAGCAAGGTACCGACAGGATTGATATAATAAACATAATAACGGAATCTATACATTCGTGCTGTTCGCCGTTAAGGAGTCCCCTGATGTATCTTTAAATTTCAAAATTCAATACTGAATTCATTAAAAAGAATTATCAAAATCAGTTCATAAGCAAAGGAGTTATAAAAAAAAACAGACAAATGAACCTTCTCCTTTTTTGAAGTCGGCTAATATACTGCTTATTTCTATAGTGGGGCACCTATAGGATTGACGTAATACCCATAATATCTCATTTACACATTCCTATTGTTTGTCGTTAAGGGGTTCCCTGGTGTATCTTCTAAGTCCAAGGTCCAATGCCAATGAAATTAAAATGGGACCACCTTGGAGCCATACTGAACCCAATGCCATAAAAAAATCATCAAAATCGGTCTACAATTGACGGAAATATCGCTGAACATACATAAAAAAAAGAAAAAAAACAGCATACATACAACCAAACATAGAACCTCCTCCTTTTCGAAGTCGGTTAAAAAGAAGAAGTACATGCTAAGGTATCAGTATGCCCACAACAAGGCAGTATATCTTACTTTTAGTGACTGCAACGCCCCACCATGAAACGCCGTGGGTGAGAGTAACGTAGGCGGTACCCCGGCGAAGGGCCCGGTGGGGCTGACTATGGACTTGCAGTTGAGGAGGAAGTTGAACAGCGCCTGCGCGTCCGCGCCGCGGACGAACACTAACGACTCCGCGGCGCTGTCCACGCTGCTCTCTGCGCTGTGGGTTATTCGTGCCTGCGGATGTGATGGTAGATGGTTATAAACATACAATTGGATAAGATGTTGAGACACACGAGTAAAGCTATGACCGGATGACCATTTGCGGTGCCTACTAGTACGTCTATCGGCAAACCCTACCGCAAATAGTCCCACAATAGATCATGCAACATCCATTTTAAAAATTATCATTTTAGAGGGCTGCGAGAGTAATTATTAATAATCATTGAAAGTGGAAGGATGCAGGTACCGGGGAAGACCTAGACTATCTTACCACGACCAAATAAACCGAGTCTTATCTGAAGGAAAAGTCAAGAGTCTCCGTAACCGGCGAGCGCGTATGAGACGAACTATGAGATTGGAGGAAGCCAGAGAGGTATGTAAGGAAAGAACCTGTTGGAACTCAGTACTCTCTGCCTACCCCGCAAGGGATCTGGCGTGATGATATAGATAGATAGATCATTTTAGAGAAAATCAAAATAGACAAGGTGTAACATATATAACGCAAGACCTTAGACATCCCAATTAATTGCCTTACGAATTCAATACGAAAATTAAATTTCCAATTTTCAGGAGCTTTCTATCATTTTTTAAGCTCTTTGGTACCCAAATTAACCACGAAATCTGTGCTTTTTCGTTCGCATTGAAATATATGTATTAAAAATTCATTTAAAATAGCCGCGTTGCTTTGAATCATGATAAAATTTTGTTTAAAACAGCGAACTGAATGAGTAACAGCGTTTTTTTTTGATAATTTAATAAAAATATAACTTACTTTAAAAATAGTTGGAATCGGTTTAGTTGCCGATTTAGAACAAACTATTTTCAGGTCTTGCGTAATATATGTTACACCTTGTATGTATACTTTTAGGCACGGCTTTGACGATGCTGGTCTAGTGGTTAGAGCGCGCACTGGAAGGAGTAGTCACGAGTTTGATCCCCGCACGGGGCAAATTTTCCTGTGATCCACAAATGATTTGGTCTTGGTGTATGTGAATTTTATGTTTGTAAACGCTCTTATGACCCAGGAATAATTTCCAGTGTACTTTATTCTACAAGAAAAGATGTTTGAAATGTTTCTGAAGACGTACTGAATAAAGGTTTCGCCACATAGCCGACGCAGCGCGACGGTGGTGCGGCTTGGGAAGTTGTAATGCACTGAAATGTACGGAAGATGCCACACAGCGCAACCACACCTCGTGGACCCAACGTTGTCGCGCCTGATGCGATTACAAAGAAAGCACGGAGGAGCGAGACGGCAATACGCGTGCGAGCGGGTCGCTAGTGTTGGGCGGCTGCCGGCCGGCCGAGCGTTGGCCGAGCGCTAGCCGAACATATCCGTCGCGCTCCGTCGGCTATTTGACCAAACTGAACTTTGACAAAAAAAAATATATAAGTATCTTACCTGTGTGATGTTTATCTTCTTAATAACTTCGGTTTCGAAGCCCATTTGCGACAGCAGCTGGTCGGGGTCATCATCGTCTTCCTCGTCCTTCTTCTCCGCGTGGCCATCCTGCGAGAACTTGCCGTCTTCCATGGTGTCGTAGCAGCTGTCGAACGAGGAGTTCTTGGGCCGGTCTTCTTCGGAGTTGTTCAGTCTTTTCTTGCTGTCTGGCCGCAGTGGCATTGTGTACTCTACGTCTGTGAGCACAGGAACTATTATGTATTATAAGTGAAACATTCGTATTTTATTATCCATATATAGATCGACCGAAAGATAACATCCTGCAGGGATTACCCTGCAGGAAGGTATGAAACAATAATAATATTAGCCCTGTTAAGAAACTGTCCCACCGTTGGGCACTGGCCTACTCTCAAACTGAGAGGGTTTAGGCCATAGCCACGCTAGCCCACGCGGATTGGTATAAATTGGCATAAAATCATAAAAGCATGCATTCATAAATTAATGTGTGTAGAGGCAACTTTTGTTTAAGTAAAAATGGACCTGAATAATCGTCAGTTAGTTCATCGTGTGCTTGTTCGATTATTTTTAAGTGATAATGGATAATGAACTAATGGCGTTATTGTACTAAACACTTGCCCAATTAAGAACCTATATAGGGGCTAGATAAAAATTCTATCTAGTAGTAGGTAGACGTAGAATACAATTTTCCAATAGAAACTAAAGGAGTGCTAGTCTGTAAGGAAAGACTATGTACATAAAAATAAAAAGTGTATAACGATATTTTACCTTCCTGCCGTAGAGTTTGTCGAAAGCCTCTAGTGGTGGGGGCAATCAGTGCGCACGGCTCCGACACGCCGCACAGGCCGGCTGCGCGGAACAAGCATGTAAACGTGTTCGCGCACACGTAGAAGTACGGGCAGTGTAGCGCGCGCAGTAGCTACATACAAAAATATATTTTTAAATGTCATCGATGAGTAAATGTAGATATAACAACAGAAACATGCAAATGACGCTGCCTTTATTTACATATTTTTTTAATTAAACAATCAATCATTCATCCTATCGCAGTCCACTGCTAGACATAGGCCTCTCCTAGCACGCGCCATTGCACACGGTCCTCCGCCTTCCGCATCCAGTCTGTCCCAGCGACCTTTATGAGGTCGTCGGTCCATCTAGCTGGGGGCCGTCCTACCTTACGCTTACCAATTCGCGGTCCCCACTCTAGGACACGCTTGCTCCATCGGCAGTCTGTCCTTCTGCATATGTAACCAGCCCATTGCCACTTTAGCTTACTGAGTAGGCGACCTATGTCGGTAACTTTGGTTCTTTGTCAGATTACCTCGTTACGAATTTTATCCTTCAAAGAGACGCCGAGCATAGCTCGCTATAGCCCGCTGTGCGACTTTGAATTTCTGGACTAGTCCCACTGTGAGTGGCCACGTCTCGGCCCCGTAAGTCATAACTAAACAATAATGATTAATATTCTAATCTTGAGATGAAATAAGTTTAGGTGAAAATACCCACTATAGATACACACATAAAATAGCTACAATGCCTAGGGTTGGGAGTGGGTTAGACAAGTATCTAGGAAAATGACGGACAATTTAGCGCAGTGATTAAGAGCTAAAGCCGCTCCGCCCACTGTGTTTAATAGTCGCGGGTTCGATTCCCGCACGGGACAAATCTTTGTGTGATCCACAAATATTTGTTCCAGTCTGGGTATGTGAATTTTCCTAGTATAAATCCTAGTGTGGGGCTACGTCCCTATTAAAAACGAAGGGCCAAGACAAATCAATATATCGAAAATCTTCAAACCCTCACTTATTCCTACTACATTATTAGAGATCAAAGAATTTTCAACTCACCTGAAACAAAGATCTAAAACTTTCAGTCCATTCCCTATGCAGCGCCTGTTTCACCTCTTCATTAGCAGCCAAGAAACTGGTGGCTGCTACTTTCCCCGAGGAGCGTGGGTACAGATCCAGCCATGGTAGGTGTGGGTGCTGCCAGTACAGGCAGGTTTGATGGAACCGCGCGCGGGGAGATGTGTCCAGGGTTGGCGAAGCCGTGGTGTCCAGGCAGCGGACGAAACTGGTTAAAGATTAGGACTGGTAATAATAACACAGATCTATCTACCTATATCATAATGCCAGATACTTCTGATCATATATAAAAAAGGATTCCTATATCACCGGCGCAACACTAAACTAGCCAATCTGAAATTTCAGCAGTTTAAGTATGCCTATCTATGTTAACGTTTTAAATAGTAATTAAATAAGTGTCCTTGATAGGAGGAAGGTTTATTGTATAATTCACCTGTGCGAAGCCGGGCGGGTCGCTAGTAAATTATAAACATGAAAAGATATTTAATAAATAACTTTTTAAAAAAGAAATACCTACTGAAAAAAGCAAAAAATAAATATTTGAAGTCGGTTTCTACGCACCGACTTTAAATATTTATTTCTTGCTCGTTGAAATCGGTTTTCCTTGTTTTAAAAGTTATTTATTTTACATTTTTAAGAAATGAGTGATATAATTAGTAGGCTTAGTTCTACAGTAAGGTACCTTCAGGATTAATATGATACATTCATGCTGTTTGCCGTTAAGGAGGCCACTGATGTATCTTCAAATTCCAAGGTCCAATACCGATAAAATTAAAACAGGACCACCTCGGAGCCATACTGAACTCAATGCAAAAAGAATCACCAGAATTGGTCTACAATTGACGGAAATATCGGTGAACATACATAGAAAAACACAGACACCTCCTTTTTGAAGTCGTTTAAAAATACTGATTTATAGTGCCAATTATTAATTTTATTTCGATCTGTGCAACAATTCGACATTTGTCGATTGATTAGTTTTTCTTTGGACTGACAATATGATCTTCCTATTAGGCTGCCCGCCCACATCCAACTATTGGTCACCAAAGAATTAAACAACAACAGATTGCTATTTTGAAATGCGTATGTCAAACTAAAAGTCGGCGACAAAAGTCAGTCCAATTGTCTGACCCAAAGAGTATAGGAAGGGGTTGTGCCTACAAAGTCTGACATGGGTGGGCAGCTATAATATATGTTCTGACTTTCTCAGTCACATGACTGACAAAGTTAGAATCTGTTGGCATCCAATATTCTTTGCATACTTGATTCTACTGAATTTAATAAGTAATCACATGTTCCATCTACATAATATTGTAACATAATTTAGTATAGCATGAGCCTAAACTAGATCTCTACCACACTACACTGGGCCCATGTGTTGCAGTATGACAGAGTAGGCAGAGAGTACAGAGTTCCAATAGGTTCCTTCCTCACAAACCTCTCTGGCTTCCTCCACTCATGGTTTGTCATATGTTTAAAGGAATTCCAATAAATATTACAAAATAAATAGTTACCCAGTGATTCCTGATGCTTCTTCACTAGCCTTCAGTTTTAAACTCCATGCGAATGGCTTTGGTGACATTAATCTTAACTTAGTTTTTAAAGCCCAATCTATGGGTAAGTGCTTGTATTTCTTTTCAATAAATTGCTGGAAATAATCAATAATAGAACTAATTAATTTGTTTGTAATTTCCCCTGACTGTCTGTAACATAATTTTACAATATTCCAGCTGTTTTTCTTATCACTACAATGCGCTCATCACCCAATCTTCTTGTTTTCATGTCAAAGTTCACCACCACATTTGTCCCATCAAGTGAGTTGCCACCTTAATCACATTATTCATGACCGCATTTAGCCCTTCCCTTGTACAGGTGGTTGGGCACAAGTGGCAAACCAGTAAGTGTGACCCCCCAATAATGTGGGTTGGTTGTTTCGAGTGACTGACAACACTTATCCCCCCTTTTGCATATATTATATTTTAAATTGTAATATTCTGATCATACTCATCAAATGACATACATCAAATAACATAACTAGTCAATCAATCAATCAGCCTATCACAGTCCACTGCTGGACATAGGCCTCTCCTAACACGCGCCATTGCACACGGTCCTCCGCCTTCCGCATCCAGTCTCTCCCAGTGACTTTTTTGAGGTCGTCGGTCCATCTAGCTGGGGGCCGTCCTACCTTACGCTTACCAAGTCGCGGTCTTAATGTTATTTTATTATTATATATATAATTGGTTCACATAAATAATTGTCCTAGCATTCTGAATAATACTGCATGCTTAATAACTACTTTCATAATAAGATATTGTATGCCTTTTTTCATTAACCTAAAGTGTCCCACTGCTGGGCAAAGGTCTCCCCCCACCACACTGTACCAGTGTGGGTTGGCAATTTCACACACCTTCAAGAAACTCTTAGGCATACAGATCATGATATTTTCCTTCACCGTTAAAGCAAGTGATCATTAATTTTTAATACGCACATGCTTTCGAAAATACAGAGGTGCCTGGGTTTGAACCTGAGGCCTCTGACTTTGCAGTCCAACGGTCCAACCACTAGGCTATCACTGCTTACTACTAGTGTATGCCTAATTTAGGTAAATTGTGTTTGATGCAAAAAAATTAGACCATAAGATCTGACATAGTAATATCACAATTTATACAATAAATCTATCTTCTATATCATCATGCCAGATTCCTTGCGGGGTAAGCGGAGAGTACAGAGTTCCAACAGGTTCTTTCTTTACATACCTCTCTGGCTTCCTCCAATCTCATAGTTCATCTCATAGACACTCGCCGGTTACGGAGACTCTTGACTTGTCCTTACAATAAATACTTTGACTTTTAGCACTTATTCTACAGGGGTATATTAGCTGTACTAAATATGTACTGTTAGCTATTTGTTTCGTATCAGCATTGTATAAACACGCATTGAACAAAAAATGCTGGCTTTTTATTAAAGCAAGCAATCATTTAGCAGATTATTGGTTCATAATACATTACTGGACTACCTTTGAGTCAAAAAAAGGACATGCTGGGACTGAGGTGTTTCCCTATTAGTAAATAAAAGGTTTTAAAATGGAATACATTACTTACAGGCTCTACAGAATGTTCAGCTGTGAACTTTTGTAACAGGTTTGAGAATGTGGAGAGCTTCTCAGTGTCAACCTCTTGAGGTGGTTTGTCAATGACTTTGGCTGGTAAACTTAGTAAAGCATACAATGTTTTATCACTGGACTCGTCCAGTTGTAAGTCTACTTCCACTCTAGGTTTCTTGCTTTGTTGTGGATTAGTCCTAGAACAAATTGTAATTATTCAATTTGGGTTCTAATATTAATGCCTTTAGTGGCCATCAATAGATGGCAACTAAAGGTATACAGAAGAAGACTTACTTTGAAAATGGATTTTTTCTTTTGTCCCCATTTAGAATTTTGGAAAAATCTAAATCTTCTTTCTGGCTTCCCGATTCTTCACCACTTGATGATAATGGTTGTTTCATGCGTTCCTGAAAGAAACAGGTTTTAATGCGAGTTACACACTTGTGGTATAGTTGGAAATATACAAATAAACACATAAATTATGCAGTTGTTAGGTTCCATTTCACATGTGTATATTTTACGGATGATTTAGGGCAGTCAATAAGAGCTTAAGCCGGTCCACCCACTGTGTCTATTAGTCGCGGGTTCGATTCCTGCACAGGACAAATCTTTGTGTGATCCACAATTAATTGATCCGGTCTGGGTATACGTGTATGTGAATTTTCATGTTTGTAAACACACCCACGATACAGGAATTAATCCTAGTGGTGAAGCTACGTTTAATAAATAAAAATATTGAGTAGCCATAGTATTTTAGGAGTTAATAAAAATATTTATAACAAACATTGCTCCACACTTGTTGTGTTACAAATTAATATAATTTTGGTTTGCTTGGCAATATTGTTTGATTGATAGTTAACAGTAATATACTAATATAAAATAGGAGATAAGAAATAAAATAGGGGAAAATAGTTTTTAACAGGTTTATTTTCAATACAATGCGAGAGAAAAGTAGCTGAAAATGCTATGACATAAGACATAATAACAAAGGGGTAACTACTGATTTTTTTTTCAAGGTAAAGAAAATACGTATAGTATAATTGGATGACAGCAAAAAACATACAAACAGTACTGGAAATTATTACTTTAGGACAGTAAAAAACAAGTAACAGTGGTTACCTGTAACGCTTTTTTTCGTTTCTTTAGTTTGTGCAGTTGCATTACTTCGTTCGGTCTTTTCCATGGTGAGGGGGGTTCCATATTTCCGGAGTAATTTTATTTACGTATTACACATGAAATAACACTGTTCTTTCAAGTAATATTTGGTTATCCAAAGTAGCAAAACATTGTTTATGTGCACAGCAAGTATAAAATCAAAACTTGATGAACTTTAACTTGATTAACAGTAATACCAACATTTGCATTTGAATTATAATGCTGGCACCAGACATTTACGTTTCATATGTTAAGATAATATTTTTTATAAATGGCAACTTTGATGCACATGCCATGACATGGGAACATCCATAGAGGTACTAAAAGAGGGAGCATTTACAAGATCATTTATTTGCACTGCTTGCACTTATGTCATTTCAGTGATAAGAAAGGGGACAAATCTATCGTACTCAGTTACACTCTTGTACTTTTATTTTGACAGTAATAACATAGAGGGTCTTCAAAAACTCTTACTCTTAGATTCATAGACCATACTAGTGTTTTCCCCATAGTCCTGAAGAAGATTCCCCAAGAATGCCTAGACACCGCATATCGCCGCGGTAGCGTGTCAATATTATGTCGGTGTGAGTTTGTGAATCTGCGTTAGTATGCGTGATTAGGCAAGTGATTACTAGTACAGGATTTATCGATAAGAAAACTTATCGATAATTTATGATGAACAAATATTTACTTCATGCAAAATCGTAATTGACTCATCTTAATTATGATTTCGAATTACTACGAGTAATTTATATATATGTTATATATTTATTTATATAAGTTCACACATTTTTTTTGTTTTATTTTGTAATATTTACCCTACGTTTGCACGTGCGCTTTTTCAAAGCACGTTAGTCATGAAACTAGGATGTATGTTCAGCGCATATCGCTGAGGTAGCGTGTCAATTTCATGTAGGAGTTTGTGGATATGCGTTAGTGTACTTTAATAGGGAAGTGATTACTAGGACAAGCCTTATCAAAGTAAAAGACAATCGATGATTAAAAAACATATTTATTTCTCCGAACAGAAAATCTTAAGTTATCTGAGAATCTATAGTAAATATGTTCATTTATTGAATAACATTACTGTACACTGACACATTTTTAATGTACCCCTGCTGATTGTGTATAAAGGGTTAATCAAAGTTGAACCATTAATACAGAAAAAAATTGGAGCAATCAGTTCAGTTCAATTTGTGATAATTGAAGATATATCATCTTACACTTTGTTAATTCTGAAAAATCCTTAATTAATATGCACATAAAAAACTTCTTCATTTTAAGAGACATGGGCATCAGATTGATAAATAGCAGATTTTTTCTGTTGCATAATGTGTAAATATATCTATATGCGAGGGCACCCCGCGAGGGTTTAGGGCACAATGCCAACTCATATAGAGGTCAAACCTCTAATCTTCAGTAAAAGCAGTACTACCCAAAGGGCAAAACTTCATTTCGCAACCGAGGCTCTATATGCCATCTCAATATAAAGCTTCCAGTGGGGTAAGTAGTTTAAAAAGTGTTTTATTTCAGGGAAAACGCTATAAAGATGAAATAGGTCCTACCCGCGATTGGGGAATATCCCACCCACGATTGGGGAATATAGACTTGACAGTGTTTATCTAGATATTCTATCCTTACTAAATTTCATACAAATTCGTTTAGTCATTATGACGTGAAATAGGAATTGTTAATGTTTCAGTATTAATTTATTAATATCGACAGTAAGCAATAGGCGCTGTAGGACATCACTATTGGAGAAGCGTAAAATAATGCATATTTAAAATACAAATTAAAGCTTTAAACTCACAGTTAATTATCACCGTATATTAATTATATGTCAATAACGTTTATATTTAATGTTAAATCCATAATTTTGCCGTGAAACTTGCCTATAATATAATAAGAGGCAATAAATACATACGTGTGAAATGATAATTCAGGATTTTTCACTCCTCCTTTGGTTGTCCTTGATTTACAAAATACAGCACAACACGACATATTTTCACTGTATTAAAGTATATTTACTTAACACAATCATTTTCATTTATATTTTAACCGCTGTAATGGACGGGGCGCATTTGTTATGGCCGAAATTTAGGTCACAACAGGCAACCATGCACACGTACAGGGCGACGTTGCCAACATTACAATAGCTTTCTCATTCACTCAAAATGGTGATCCGTGTAATTGAGAGAGAAAAAAGACAATGTGTTGAACGATAACCGGCGGAGCGGCAAGGTCGTATGACTCCCTCCAGGTAATTTTACCTTCATGGTTTTCCCACACAACCACGAAAACTTCAACGATAAAATAATTTTGTTTTTGGGCCTAAAATTAAATATTTTTTACCACACAAAATATCGCAGTATCTTATCAGAATCAGAATATTTTTTATTCATGTAAACCATTACAGTATTTATGAATCGTCAGAAAAGTAACAAAGACTCTACCGCCACTTCGGAATGTCATTCCTGTGGAGAAGAAGGGCAAGAAACTCCACGGTTACTCTTTTAAAATAAGAAATTACAAACTTTTTCATCTACATTCTATTGTGGGGTATGGGAGAACAATATAGGTTGGTCATCAGGTGAGTCTAAGTTAAAAAAGTGAATAATACTATTTATGAGAATGGCTACATGGTTCTCTCATTTACAAAAAAAGTACATATTGTGTTAAATTAATAGAAGGAAGAGAGGTAATGTTAACTAACAACAGTTGAATAGGTTGTCATGACTCAAGTGGAGCTGGAATAGCATATATCCAAGCATTTTTATCTTTTAAATAATCTTCTATTGAATAATAAGCTTGCTTACAAAGTGTTCGTTTTACACAAGCTTTTGAACTTATTTTCACTAAGTTTAGTGACGTCAATGGGAATTTTGTTATAAAATCTAACACAGTGCCCCATGAAAGACGTGTGAATTTTTGACAGACGAAACTGCGGTTGGTCTAATTTATTTCTATGTCGTGTGTTATAGCAATGCCTATCACCTAGCTGATTAAAAAGCTTATTATAAATCCGTAACTTACTTTAGTTTTGTAGTAATCAATTATAGCAATTCTATCTAGTTATTGACAAAATCTGAACTATAGTGACATTCACTATAGAGTTGGGAAATATAAAATAAAAATTGATCCTTTCATAACGTTTTAAACAAACCTATTGCGAAAAATATAATTAACTTAAAAGTGAACAATTTGAAGTTTGAAAATTGAAACTGCTACTGCTTGTAATCTTCGCTATGTGTGTTAGTACTCTTTTGTAAAATGTTTTGCAAAGATGCGACTATACTGAGTTTAATTCTAATGTACTCTTAGTATTGCATAAAACCGTTATAAATTTAGGCTGCAATATCTGTTGGGCGTACACCCACGTTTTACGACGACGATATTAGGTCCCATGTAATAGGGGCGAGCTTATTGTCATATACCGGGCACAATTTCAGACTCCGGACTCATACTGGAAATTTTTCGTTACTAAAACTACATTTGTCCGATCTAGGATTTGAACCCAGGACCTTGTGATCACAAAGCGATGCGCTTTGCTACTAGACCAACGAGGCTGTCGAGACAGATAGATTTTATGTTTATTATTGTTTAATAACCCAATTACCGAAAATGTTTACGATATCGATGTAAATGTTCCATCATTAGGAATACGATTATTACGATTTAATCTGAATCTAATAATTTATCCTCAAGGAAAACAGTCAATCTGGTGTAGTTATTTTGCATCTGCAAACTAGTCACATCTTTATTAGAAAATACATTTTATCTTCACCTTGATCAACAAAAACCAAACCCAAAAAAAACCGGCCGAAGCATTTTGCTTTATCTGCTTTTCTAGACCGATACGATTTGCCTTCCAATATAAAGCGCGTTATTTAAGTTCTGTGGCACAATGTTTTACACATTGTCAATGGTTTTACACAAGTATATTAATTATATACCTTTTTATTATTTGAAAACAACCGATAAATTTGTCCGTCAAAATGACAAACCATAACAGCCAGGTATGAAACAATACAAACCTGATTTTACAAGAAAAATGTCCCAAGCTTCGTAAGAGCCAGTGAGTTGTATATATGTAACTGTGTTAATATCGATAATAAACCAAACTAAAATTGTTTGTTGTTTGAACTAATATAACTTAAAAATTGTCTCGCTGGTATTGTGGGCATATGTATGTGGGTCTGTGTTCTTAAAATGTTTTCGTAATTTTCTTTTGCTTTGAAGTACTTTTAGTTCCATGTTATTTCCGTGGTGTGTGCTGTGATAAAAATTGATACTAAGAAAATAAAACCACACATTTTAAGATTCAAGATTTTATTCATAAAAAGTACAAAAAGTCTAAGTCAAAAATAATAGAAAGAGAAAATCCGGCATAAAACTTTCTTAATATAAATTGTTTATTTCTACAAACCTTCCGGCTAACCATGTCATCTTTTAACAAAATGTATTTCACATTATATGTTTAGGAAATCGTTGATTTAAGAGCTGCTCAAACCCAATCAGTTTTCCTGTTCAGGTTATCTGAAATTTTGAAGTATCCTTTATTGTAATTCAGTATCGATAGACTTTTTGAACTTATTAAAATGCGCCTTTTAATAAGTCATGCAAGATATTTTAGAATCACATACATTATTTAAGTACTTTTTTAATTACATAATCATATTTTTTAAATTTAATAATATTATTTTTATATAATATTTGATTTTCAAATAAAAATTGTTGGACATCAATTAGAATTTTTTTCCCTTGAATTTTTGTTTTAAAAAACCTCTCGGTCCTAATTGTAGATTGCACGAACAGCTCCTTGCTGAAAAACGACAAGTGTGTATGTGTGTGTGTGTTCACACAAATCCAGCAGAATATCACCGAAAAATTAGCCTATACCTATGAAAAGAACAGAAATAAACAAATATTGTTGTTTTTATATCAGTGAATAACCTAATTTCTTTATCGCATATGCCACTGAGCTTCACTTACCAAACAATTGTTCAACAGAAAGACCCCAACGTACCTGCGTATCGCGTACGCGTACGTACTTCGTACATCAATAATTATACAAATTCATCCAAAAGATTTAATTTAACGCAAAAATTATTTTTGGTTTTGTACATAAAAGAATAAACCCACTGAGTGAAACAACTAGCATATTATAAGATACATAAAAAAATAAATAACTTGCTGAAAGCTGTTGAAAAAATAGGTACTGTGGGAGAGCTGCATGCTGATGCTGTTGTCCTCAATATTATTATGAGTTGCTTGAAAAAAGGAAGCTAACCGACAACATGTGACCCTACAATATTTCTTTCAGTATCAAAATCCATTGCCTAAAATTAAATAATTTAACATTATTAATTTGTACTCTCATTTTAGAAATAATAGTTTTACTTTTTGACTTTCTGTGGAGTGAGCTGAGAGTAAATAGCTCTGTACCCTCTGCCTACTCTGCAAGGAATTTCAAAAGATAATATAGGCAGATACATTTAGCTTTCACTGGATTGAAAGCAAATTAATTCAGCTAGCTTATAATGGGTAATTTAACGACACGTGAAATTTATGTGATTTTATATGGCAGCTGATCACTTGGATGCATTATTATGACGATGATATTAATCCTAACACCAACAACTATTAATTTATCTATCTATCTATATCATCACGCCAGATCCCCTGAGGGGTAGGTAACTATTAATATAAGAATCATGTATTATTGAATTTGCTTCATTGGGTAAATATGACGAAGGTAAGGAATTTTTTTAGTCGCCGCCTCTTGTTTTCACTTAACACAAATAAATCAACTGATAACTGACTACAAGACTGCTTCGTTGGTCTAGTGGCAAAGCACATCGCTTTGTAATCACGAAGTCCTGGGTCAAATCCTAGATCGGACAAATGTAGTTTTAGTAACGAAAAATTTCCAGTATGAGTCCGGAGTCTGAAATTGTGTCCGGTATATGACAATAGGCTCGCCCCTATTACATGGGACCTAATATCGTCGTCGTAAAAAGTGGGTGTACTCAGTACAACTCTAGCACCCACGCTTGGGGAATATAGGCGTGACGGAGTTTTATTAATTTACAATAATAAAACTACAGACAGCATTTTGTTATCGATAAAAAAAAATCACATCGCTAATAACCTCAACTACCACCAATTCAAAATTAATGAAAAGCACTATTTAGTTATAAATGGGAATAAGGATGATTTATCCTCAGTGTTTTACAATGTCATTAAGTTAATAAACCTTAAACATGTAAAATAAATAAAAAACTCACCGAAGAAACGACAATAACCCATTGGCTGGCGAAAGTTCTGTAGGAATAACGATTTGTATTGAAGTTACTGCCTTTTTAAACCCGTTGAAAACGAAAGCTGTGTATGCTCAATATGTACTTTATAACTGCCTACTTTTCAATTTAGATGCATTATACTGTTCCGCCATATTGAATTCGATATGTCAATTCCAATTGTCATTTGAAGTTGACATTTATCTTTGGTTGACATAATGAAGTTGTCTATCTTTATATAAAATTAATTTCTATCTATCTATCTATCTATATCATCACGCCCGCTCCCTCGCGGGGTAGGCAGAGAGTACAGAGTTCCAACAGGTTCTTTCCTTACATACCTCTCTGGCTATAAAATTAATTTCGTTATTTTAAAATCCCTTTAGACGTTGTTGTTGTATGTATAAATATAATTAGCTTTGTTTACGTTTTGAATTCAAAAATGAGCAAAATTAAATGCGAGATCTGTCAAATAAAAACAAGTCGGGTGGGTGAGCAGAAAAGAATTTTTATCGCTCAATTTCCTCTGGATGAAGATCGGTAATATGTTCCTGCTCTTAGGTTTCTGCTATAATACTATTTTACTTTCATTTACAGTCACTAAAGTTTATTGCGATTCAGTTAAATAGGATCTACGTCTAAATAGCGATGTAGTCATGTTATCGATACCTTATATTCGTAATGTTAATAATATGAATTTAATACTAAAGCATGTGGTACTCTATGTTTTTCAATGCTAAAGAAATAATTAGCCTTATTTTATCAAAGATTATAGTAGTTTTTTTTTACCTCTTTTTGACACGCAAACATTTTTATAGATGTAAACAATGGGTGGCGGCATGTGGTAATGAAGATTTGGCGTATATTCCCATAGAAAAGCTGCATCAATTAAATTACATTTGTGGCAAGCATTTCCGTCCCAAAGATTTTTATAAAAAAAAAAAACATTTAAAGAAATGAGCTGTTCCTTGCGTAAATATCGCTATAAAAGCATTGGACGATCATTTGTTAAAATATTTTTCATTGCACAAAGCCAAGGACCACACAAAATCTTTTCTTAAAGATCATAATTGCTGCAGTAAGATTTTCGTTGCCTGTTTTTTGGTTTTATATTTTAAAAAGTACTACACTGTATTAAAGTACTCATTTCTATTAATGAAAATTCCGGGTGCAATTAGATAAGGAGAAAATGTTTGTGCGATGAATAGATGTTTACTATCATGCTATAGCCGTTTTTATAAATTTGTTTAGAACCCATACCACCGGGCATCTTTGTTTGGTTGGTTGTTTGTTTCAAATAATTATTGCATTGTTAATAGCAGTGGAAGTGATTGATCTTATCTAAATATGTTGTTTTATTTTTATAATAGATTCTAAATAGAAAGAAAAAGTTATCACTTCGAGTGCGAATCGAACACCGTAATTCTTTTTCTGTTCACTAAAGCAGTATTTTTTTGTAGCTAAAGCGGTACATTTTTTCTTTCTATATATTCACGTCTTCAGAAAGGGGAATACGGTAGTATTCCCCTCAGTAGGTACACTGAACCTGTTGAGCTACGGAACCCTATCGATGTTACATATCGATATCGATTAAATTTAACGTCAAGGCTACATCCCTATTCTTTTTTTATGTTGGCAGTATTGTTTTATTAGGTTGGCAGCATATCATAATTTTATGTTGGCAGCAATAACATTTAATCTTATCATGGGAGTAGAACTTTGCCCGTAAGTTCCATACAATATGCAATTTCGTGCTCTAGTTTGAAGTTCCGCCTCTTATAACGTAGTGATTATATTCTCTTGGCATTCATTTTTTCTTTACGTGATGTTTGCGATGTAGAACTCAAAACCACATATGCAATTTCACTCAAACAAAAATTAAGCCCTGTAGAATCTATATACACCACTGTAGAAACGATGTACAATTTATTTTTACATCATTTATAAATTTTCAAAACAGAGCGTATAATTTTTGACAATACTTAAAGTACCATCAAATTGAATTGACACTCATTATTTCTATAATCGTCACCATAAAGTTTTCACAAAGGAAATTTATCTATAAAGTACGTTGTTTTACCGACTTAAATTTAAATGTAGAAGGATTTCATAACCCACCAGGGTGACCAAACATTTAAAACTCAGGAAATACCAAGAAACAATAAGAACAGACAAGATTTTTTTTTCTCTCTCTTGCTTATTCACTGACATTAGTGATATGACTTAAGAGTAAGCAGTGCAAATATATAATCTTTTAGCGCTTACTACTCTAAGTGAACATGTGAACATACCTTTATATGAACATCTGTCTCCAATGCTGACAACTTAATATCGCAAAAATATGGTCGTCCAGAAACCACATTTATTGTAATTTTGCCGGAATGGCGACAACAAGCAGATTTTTATATTTTTTTGTTATATTAGGAACTTGACATTGGCGAAATATAGTGTTATAGTGTGGGGTCATTCATTAAAATGAGAAAAAGAAGGTTATTTGGGACGGGCGGCTTGGTTGAGCTGTTCCACCCACTGGATCAAGGGGTGGCAGGTTCGTGTCCCGAACGGGGCGAATCTTTGTGTGATCCACAATTTATTTTTTCGGTCTGGGTGTTTGTGCATGTGATTTTAATTTTTGTAACTGCACCTACAACTCGGGATTTATTCCTGGGCATTGCTTTTTTTAAATCTTATATCATCATGCGAGATCTTTCGCGGGGTTAATAGAAGTAAATTCATTTGGTCTACCCTGCAAGGGATCCTGGTGTGATGATATAGATAGAGTCTGTCCAATGAAAGCTGAGTGGAAAATGGCGGCAAATTCGAATAAATTTGGTCGTGCAACCCAGGATGAACTGGGAATAAATGGATTTGATACTTGCTTAATTTATTACAATAAATAAAAATATAAATAAGTCAATTTAATGACTTTAAGGGATACTTATACACACAATACAGTGGAGGAACGGTGGAGGAAGAGTAGAAAGATGAAATAACAAACATAGAAAATATAACATTTTAACTAATTATTCTTTCGTGTCAATGATTTATAAGTCCTTGATTTTCTGCTATGAGAACCTGATATTTATTGCGTTTCAGATATTAAATCAATTACTTGTAAGTTGTAAGCCTTTCGTTTTTTTAAAATTAAACTATGGATTGTCTGAATCCCTAAAGTCTCATCTACGCAATCCATCAATGCAATGCCACGAACCTCAATAAGATTACGCATTCAGAGGTGTTAAATTTGAATCACCCAAAATTTTACAAATACATATGTTACATTCAATAAATCTAGCTGCATTTGACAAAATTTGTCAAATGCAGCCTTGACCCAGTGTCGTTACGTAATGGGTACGCTTGAAGTTTGTCATCGTCAACGTAACGGCCTCAGGAAACGTAGGAGTGATAACCTTTCGAAAAGATTGGTCACGGGCATAGGCGTTTGATAGATGGGACGATAAATAGGAGATCTTTACCCGGTAAAGGGCTAACATAAGTTAAAAAAAATGTGTCTTTAAAAACGCATACTATCACGGAATGTTGTTAACAGGCACACCATCAGGGAATGGTACACCATGTCATCACAATGAATAGTACACCTTATTATAAGTAACCTGCTTCTGCAAAGCGCACACAAGTAAACATACGTACAATCACAGTCATGAAATCTCAGCAGCGCGCGTTCGAGTTTTGGCGACACGTTTTAGCACGCGCGCCCGGGCCGGTTCATTCGCACATCGCCGCCTAGCCGGCAGTCACATGCTGCACGCTGTAACCCCCACATCACACCGTGCTGGCTGGCATAACGACCTTTCCTCGTTATTTCTAAAGCTATAAAGTGAATTAAAAAAGTTAAATACGAGCGGGAAAATGATTTTAAAATTCGATCTGAATTTCGATTATCGAGAATTAAGTTATTATTTTAAAAATTAGAATTCTTCAAAGTTTTTCTTTTAAAAAATGAAGTTATCATCGTTTATTTGGAATAGTTGGGATTTTTTGAAGAGGCGCATTTATTTGGTGAGTTATAATGAAAAGTTTATTCTTTTATTGATTACTTAGATTGATTAAAAATATTATTATTTAAGAAGTATTTCTGTAAGTATTAAATTACATTATTTAGCTAAGCATCCCAGCCGGTGCAGCCGGCACAACCGTGAGGTTGAGATATTAGCGAAATTCCAAGAATTATGATGATCTCAACTTCATGGTCATGTAGTAAGGACAATAGTAAATAACAAATACATTACTTCATCCATTTGGCATCTATTATGCTACGCGAAATAAGAAAGCAATGTATAAAGTCCAATATTGTTATAGCACACATGTCGTAACTGAGCTTATTCTGTAATACCGGTCAGTGTAGGAAAGGTTGAATCATTGGTAACTTTTGCACTGGATCTAAAAAGAAATCTGAATAATCATGGATGGACGCAACCATTACGTATAAGTATAATAAAATTAGGTTTGCGATATATGTATTTCTTATACGACTGTTCCGAATTGACCACAATTTTATTGAAGATGGTGGCCTGTGGACGCTCTTCGGTTTATCTGTAGTATGTTAGAGATTATTTTATCTAAAACTGTAAGAAACATAATTTTAAACGTAACCTTTAATGTCAGTAAGTAGTAGAAAGTATGTACATCCGTCACCTTAGAAATAAGGTGACACTTTACAAAACTTGCGTTCGACCCATCATGACTTATGCGTGTGTTGTGTTCGGGCATTCGGCCCCCTCTCACATCGATAAACTCCAAGTGGTTCAAAACCGCTTCCTCCGTAAAGCCGTAGGAGCCCCCTGGTTCGTACGGAACGTCGACCTCCACTCCGATCTAGGTCTCGAACCTATTCGCGCCTTTATTAAAAAGGCGTCAACACGTCACTTCGCGAACGCATCTACCCATGCGAATCCGTTAATCGTAGCCACCGCCGACTACGATCTCCCTCCCGACCCCTGCCGCCACCGCCGGCCGCGACATGTTCTCACCGACCCCCCCGATGCCTTGTCATCCCTTCTTTCCGCTCAGAATACGGGCGACGACGACGTAGACGTAGTAGTAGATCCCCTCCCATAGCCGGCGGTTGACCGGTGCGCTTAGTAGTGCACCCGTCCCCCTACAGCGACTGTCCCAACCGAGGGCGCCTCTTCGAGGCGCCCTCGAGTATGTCGCCTCTTGCCCTTCTGGCTGGCTGGAGCGTAGTGGTTGCACGCTCGCCGTTAAAATCCGGTGAAGCTGTAGAGGCCTCGAGGCCAACAGCGTAAATCATTCATACACACACACACACAATATCCAACTTGTAATTAGTACGTTTTAGTTATAGTTAAATAAATAGTAAAGGATGCCGAACAAAATATTAACTTTCTCAGATCTATACTAATATTTTAAAGAGGTAAAGTTTGTGAGTTTGGATGTTCGGGGTAATCTCCGGTACCGCTGATCCGATTTTAATGATTCTTTCATCATTGGAAAGCTACCTTATCCAGAAGTAGGGTACATAACATAGACCCGTGGTGGCGCTGTTGTAGACCAGGTGCGAAGTCGCGGGAAACTGCTAGTATGTAATAAAAATATGATTTATTTGGCGTGTTTATTATCTAAGTGTAAGCACGACAAAGGCATGTAGAAGAAATAAAAGAATTTGGGTCACATCGCAAACTACAAACTCTTGCAGTTTCAGTTTGTTAGTGTCGCGTGGATAGAAGTAAAGTAGGCATAAAGTTATATGTCACAACACAACTTTTTGTCGATGGAATCGGTAATCTTTTGTAGTAACTTGACATGTTTTTGCAATTTACTAGTTAGTACGTATTTTTGAGTTGGATCTCTGATCATTGTTAAAATAAAAACATCGTTACGCCTATATTCCCCAGAGGGGGTGGCAGAGGTGTACTGTGTACACCCACGTTTGCCGACGATGTTAGGTCCCATGTAATAGGGGGCGAGCCTATTGCCATATACCGAGCACAATTCCAGACTCCGGACTCATACTGGGAATTTTTCGTTAGAAAAACTACATTTGTCCGACCTAGGATTTGAACCCAGGACCTCGTGATCACAAAGCGGTGCACTTTGCCACCAGAACAACGAGGCAGTCTGATCATTGTTGGTATAGAAAAAAAATATAAATAGTCGAATTGAGAAGATTCTTCTTTTTTGAAGTCGCATAAAAATACCAATATTTTTCAAAATATAGATCGGATTCTAGTGGAGCTTCTTTTGTTTTTTAGAAATACTTAAAAATTCTATCTATCTACCTATCTATATCATCACGCCAGATCCCTTGCGGGGTAGGCAGAGAGTACAGAGTTCAAACAGGTCCTTTCCTTACATACCTCGTAGTACATGAATTACGTAGTGATTATTTTTAAAAATAAGTTTTCTGTTAGATCTAAATATTAAAGACAGTTTTGAAGTGTACTATCTAAATTGCTAGTAAGTCTGTGTTATACAGATTTATTGGTTCACGTAGTAATTATTATTTATAATGTTTTCCATCCCCAACGAATTTCAAGTATAGGCTAGAATTGCAATTAAGTAACCCGTGTAAAGATGAGAAAGGGTATGCTCCGTTGGTTCGGGCATATAGAAAGAATGTCTGAAGAAAGAATGACAAAACAGATATACAATGCGAAAGTGGAGGGATGTAGGTACCGGGGAAGACCTAGACTATCTTACCATGACCAAATAGACCGGGTCTTATCTGAAGGACAAGTCAGGAGTCTCCGTAACCGGCGAGCGTGTATGAGACGGACTATGAGAGTAGAGGAAGCCAGAGAGGTATGTAAGGAAAGAGCCTGTTGGAACTCTGTACTCTCTGCCTACCCCGTAAGGGATCTAGCGTGATGATATAGATAGATAGATAGATAACCCGAGATCTTAAGGCATTATGCCTTGTTCGATCAACTGATCAAACAAGGCATGGGATTTGCTTAAACCAAAAACATGTTTGATCAGTACGCTACTAAATGTTTATCGAGTTTATTTATCATAATTTGTGTTACTGTCAGTATTGTGACATATACAAGTATTTTATAGAAATAAATGAAACACTTTAGTCCATCTATCTATCTATCTATCTATAACCTCACGCCAGATCCCTTGCGGGGTAGGCAGAGAGTACAGAGTTCCAACAGGTTCTTTCCTTACATACCTCTCTGGCTTCCTCGACTCTCATAGTTCGTCTCATACACGCTCGCCGGTTACGGAGACTCTTGACTTTTCCATCAGATAAGACTCGGTTTATTTGGTCGTGGTAAGATAGTCTAGGTCTTCCCCGGTACCTGCATCGTTCCACTTTCACATTGTATATCTGTTTTGTCATTCTTTCCTCTGGCATTCTTTCTATATGCCCGAACCAACGGAGCATGCCCTTTCTCATCTTTACACCGATACTATCTTTCATACCTACTCGCTGTCTTACTATGCTGTTGCTAATGCGGTCGGTCAGCTTCACTCCGCACATCTTCCGCAGAGCTCGCATTTCTACCGCATTTATCCTACTTTCATTCTCCTTCTTACATACCCAGCTCTCGCTACCATATAACAGCGTTGGGACAAGAACTCCGTTATGTATGGCCAGCTGCGCCTTATGGCTTAAGTGCCGGCTCCCGAGTAGCTTTCCCATCGCACCATTCACTCTGTTCCCTGCACTCACTCTTCTCTCTATGTCAGCGGTGTATTTCCCATCCTTACTGAAGGCGCATCCAAGATATACAAACTCATTCACTTGCTCCAGCACATCGTTACCAACCACAATCCTTACACTTTAGTCCAGTTCAGGTATTATAGTATATATTTTTGTATTTTTTATTTTCATTTATTTCCGATAACAAAAATCCATATATCCGTTTTTTTTTTATTCTTTCAGTGTTGGTTTTCTGGAAGAAGTCTTTCTCAGTGAAAACACTAAATTGTACTGCTGTCTTTCATCTATCTATCTATATCATCACGCCAGATCCCTTGCGGGATAGGCAGAGAGTACGGAGTTCCAGCAGGTTCTTTCCTTACATAACGGGCCTCCTTCATTTTCATAGTTCGTCTCATACACGCTCGCCGGTTATGGAGACTCTTGACTTGTCCTTCAAATAAGACTCGGTCTATTTGGTCGTGGTAAGATAGTCTAGGTCTTCCCCGGTACCTACATCCTTCCACTTTCGCATTTTCCTTTCGCTGTCTTTTATATTATTGCTTTGTTTGTAATGTAAATCTATTAGTGTAAAATACTATCAGTCAATACTGTCGCACTGCTGGGAAAAGGCTTTCTCTAACAAATCGAGTTAAGAGAGATTAGGTTATACTCCACCACGGAGACGCAGTGCGGATTGGTGGAGGAAGGTTTGTGGCCACTGTTGGAACTTATTAAGCTGCCCATAAGGCTTCTAACTTGGCTTAAAGACTATCACACTATCACGGTAGTCGTCAAGCCAACGGCTTAGCGGGCGTCAGAGACGCTCGAAAATGAAAACACCCATCTCAGACTGGCCGAGTCGAACACTGCTGACTTTGATGATCGCTTCAAACACCGCGATACCTTGTAACTTACAGTGTATGTGGCCATTCTTCTTTTATTTGAGATAAGAACGCCAGGAGACTCGTAACAAGAGTTTTTATATAGGCTCCTGTCTCCCTACCAATATTAAAATATAAAAAATAAAGATTTATTTAATAAAATAAAGAGTAATCTATCTATCGTTAAACTAATTCTTTAGGTACTGGTCAGTGCCCCTTTTCATTCGAGAACGAGATTTCTTGACGCTATAGCATAGTTTCCTTAATATCCGTAACTATAGATAATTGATCACATTTGCCATGGTTCATGTTATCTTGAAAGTTTACCTGTACAAAATACACATCGAATATGCGTTGTTATGCGTGACGAGACAATCAATTATATTGCTGCCAGATTCAATTGATGTTTGTAAATAATGATGACAGCTTGGGCTAGTTGTAGAGTAGGCCGCTCCTCTTTCTAGATCGTGTAGCGGGTTCGATCGTCGCATGGATCACATATTCGTGTGGCGTTATATAAATTACCTGTAATTGCTGCAATGATATTTGTTTTTTAACCGAGTTCAAAACGAAAGAGGTTCTCAGTTCGTCGGTATATTCAAATGTAACATAAATAATGCAAGGCACCCCAATTAGATTATTGCTTTACAAATTCAATACGAAAATCAAACTTTAAATTTTAAGTAGTTTTTTGCCATTGTTTAAGTTCTATGGTACATTATTATATATAAATTAATTAACCATACAGTTTAATAATTAATTAACTTTTGTTTGCGTATTGTGTGGTGTGAAATACATTTAAAATAGCCGTAATGTTTTGAATAATTATTAAATTTTGTTTAATAGAGCGAACAGAACGAGCAAAAGAATTTTTTGAAAATTAAAAAAAAAAACTAATTTTAAAAATAGTTGGAATCGATTTAGTTGCCGATTTAGAACAAACTACTTTCAGGACTCGCGTTAATTATGTTACACCGTGTATATATTTTTTTTGTATAAATACAACATTGATTCACACAGGTACCTTTTCTGTAGCGTCTACTGCAATAATGTATTTCGGACTTCATAATAATTATTAAACTTTTTCGTTACAAATAAGTTTTAAATATCAGCGAAATGTATTAAAACAAACAGAAGTTTAAGTAAGCCAATGATAATATTACCACCATTGATTGGTTTCGTGCTAAATGAGTGGTTTGGCCATGCGTAGGCCGCGCGACCTAATAACTGTGACGAGTTCGATTCCTGTGAAAAAAAGAACGTGATTCATTTCGTTTTTCGTTTCGGAACAGTGGGTAAAGATGGTCACATGAATAGGTAATCTAATACTAAATATTGGCTAGATTAACCCTGCACATCTTGAATACTAAGTAATCGTTCAGTTTAAAGAAACATTAACAGAGGTTTATTTTTATTCACAACATTTTATTCACGACTCCATCTAGACCATCTACATCATAGACCTAGTAGATACGTTAAAAATATGGTCTAAGTTTAATAAACAGATAGCACATGCTCTCTAGGAATTCCTTTTAAATTTATTGTAGTGTAAATGTAGAGTCAAAATGTAATCTCCTATGTACAAATTATTTTTATTGGAAAGTGCGTCAGGGCATGACAAAGACTCATAACAAATTCAATGCTAGGTGTTATTTTGAATACATGTGTATTGTAGTAGCGACTTATACCATATTTCAGCCTTATGGTCCGACCATTAGACTAAAATATGGTATGAGTAGGTCGTAGGTTGGGCGGTCGACTCATTACGCTTAGAGTCGTAATACTAAAATTGTAAATTTCGGGTTGCGTCTCTCGATTTCTTGAAATCTATGTGTGAATAATTATGTTGTAATTATTTATTGTCTTATCGTCATGACCCAGACCCATGACCCAGATTCGTGACGGAGTAGGTAGAGGTACTGATAGATTTTTTCCCTAAATAGAGGAGGAGTCTAGAGGAGGGAGAGGATACAATAGAGCTCTATCGCCTCTTCCAGTTTCATGGTTTGTCTCATACACACTCGCCGGTTTTTAGACTCTTGACTTGTCTATCAAATGAGACTCGATCTCTTAGGTCATGTTAAAATCTTAGTGACCAAATATGGATTTTTGAGAAGTTGACATGACCATGGAGATGACGAAGACATCATGGGGAAACAAATCTCCATGTTTGAAAATACATAACAAGTTTTAGTAAATTCCGAAGATACGTGATACCCAAATACCACCGTGAAGTATTCTTTGTACACCTCTTCCTTTTCCTTCAAAGTTAACAAACGTAAAAGGTTTTTAGATATAATCTGAACCTTAGGGGCAAGATGATTGATGGCTATCAATTCCCATCGCTCCGTAAGACGGATTAATGCGCTCGGTAGGAAAAATCTGTCATTCGTGAAATGTAGGTACTCGTAGTACGGAACCCTCTATACGCTTTAATGTTCGAGATGAAGGGAACTAGAACACGTGTCATTGGCTACATAGGAAGCTGAAATTTACCATGTATAAATTATAATCGTGATCACAAAGCGCATCGCTTTGTGATCACGAGGTCCTGGGTTCAAATCCTAGGTCGGACAAATGTAGTTTTTCTAACGCAAAAATTCCCAGTATGAATCCGGAGTCTGGAATTGTGCCCGGTATATGCCAATAGGCTCGCCCCCTATTACATGGGACCTAACATCGTCGGCGACGTGGGTGTACTCAGTACACCTCTGCCACCCCCTCTGGGGAATATAGGCGTGACGGTGTTTTATAAATTATAATGTTTAGTTGAAAGAGCATTTCCAGTAGGTATCTTTGTTAATTTATAATAACTAGTTTTCGCCTATTGGTCGAAATTCGACCTACTCTTTCATCATTTGCTGGTTATGTTTGACATTCACTAAGACTATCATCATCATTATCATCATCATCATCTCAGCCTATACTTGTCCACTGCTGAACATAGGCCTCCCCAATCGCTTTCCAGCGTAACCGGTCCGATGCCACCTGCATCCAACGACTTCCTGCGATTTTCACAAGATCGTCGGTCCATCTGGCAGGCGGTCGTCCCACGCTGCGCTTGCCAATACGTGGTCTCCACTCTAGAATCTTTCTGCCCCAACGCCCGTCCGATCTACGCGCTATGTGGCCCGCCCATTGCCACTTCAGCTTGCTAATCTTAACGGCTATGTCGGTGACCTTGGTTCTTCTACGAATCTCCTCATTCCTGATTCGATCGCGTAGAGAACCGCCGAGCATAGCTCTTTCCATAGCTCGCTGAGCAACTCTGAGCTTTTTTATGAGACCTATTATAAGAGACCACTACATATTAAGACTATAGACAAATAATATTAAAGACAAACAATATTAATCTATTCTCAATTTGACCACAGCCCTTACAATAAACAAAAGAGTATATATGCGTGTGTGTCAAATACATGTAGTGAGTGCAATGTTTTTTTTATTGATTTAATATATTTTTTGCATAATTTTAAAAAAATATTAGCATTCTGCACTTCTTCTCTATACAAACTATAAGTATGGGAAATTTCATACTCCTCCGTCCGCGCAATTTTCGTAAAAAGGGGTACAAAGTTTCTGCTTCATGTATTAATAATGATATGCTATTATTATAAATTTTGTGGACTCTAAGTACAACATTTTCACTTCGAACAATTTCTGAATGGGTATCGTAAGGATTAATTGATTGGAAAATTTCAAAATTATTTTTAAAGTAATACACATGGTTACGAAAGGGCAGGTTACAATTTATAAACGACTGGCTCCTTAAGACAGCAAAGGAAGCAGGGATTGCTAACGAAGAATATGGGAGAGTTAAAACATATAGCGGGTCCTAGTCGGAGCAAATAAGATTTTATATAATAGACCGAAGTACTTATCGAAAACTGTTAAGAAAAAGTTCTCATTTAAGCCGCCAGCTTTTCAAAGTGTTCATAGGGCCATTCAAAGTACTTGATGAATACTTCCTATACCTCCTACTTTGATTTGAAAATTATGAGATTAGGGACATAATCTCATAATTTTTTATATCAAAGTAATTAAATTATTTTTATTATACATATTTAGACAAGGTAATGTCCAATTTCGTCATATAATTCATGACTGGTGTCTATAACTAATTCGAAACATACTCATATTAGTTATGTAAGTCATGGACCTTATATAACAATTTAAGGTACAAATTAAGCCATAATCCGACAACACACGACGATCATTTTTTTCTTACCATATACACTATATTTAATAACATGCAAATAACTTCTCAGTGGTATTGAGTTGGATCGTTCGATGCTGTTAATTAATGCGAGCTCACACTTGGGCTTCACTGTCATCGGGTCCATTCGCTCGTTCAATGGAGGTAGGCACAACACGGCTGTCAAAGGCTGTATAGAGCTCCGAAGCTACGCACAGCCGTTGAATAGAGTCTGAAGTGGCTAGCTATACTGGAGTTTACACTTCCGACGCACGACGTACTTGTGCATACTAGATTTAAATGCTCTTTTACGCTGGACTGAAATATGCCACAACGCAGGAATTTGGGTTCGGTCGGTCATTAATCCCTTTCATCTTTGATTCATTTGATTCCATTCTTAATTTAACACAAGTATTTAAATTTGGTAGACAACGAGGCGACGCATGTTTTTGGTACAACAGAACATTTTGTCAGTTACGTAAATTGGTTTATTTTTAGCGGCGCGTCGCTAAAAATTTATCAATGAATCATCGATTCAACAAACTCGGAATATTTATATAAACAATTTGTCGTGTACTTTTTACTCATGTAGTATGCTAATTTTATTAAAGTAAGACTCTATATCTATCATCTTTGGTACTGGTGGTGGCTATAGTAAACAAGTAGTAATGATGAAATGCACAAAAATATAGGACAGTGGGTACTTAATGTAGTTAAATGCATAATGTAACTGTAAAATTACATACCTATAATATAACCTTATAATAAGTAAGAAAGCAGTAGTCTAAAGCTACCCCCTAGTGATGTGACTTGAGCCATGTTTTCAATCGAGTGACTCGAGTGAATTTGCCTAACTCGGTACTCGAGTAAAAATAAATTTTACTCGAGTTCGCATGCACTCGAGTTACCGATTCAACTCGGTGCACCGAGTGGATTCGGTGAGCGCTAGATAGATGTCGTGTGTGTGTGAATGATGTACGCTGTTGGCCGCGAGGCCTTTACAGCTTCACCGGACTTAAAGGTGAGCGTGCAACTACGCTCTAGCCAGCCAGAAGGGCAAGAGGCGACATACTCGAACGAGGAATGTCGTTCGTGTAAAGGCTAAACAGGAGCGGAGAGAGAACTGAGCCCTGTGGGACTCCAGCACTGATGGAGTGGGAAATGGAGCGCGTCATTTCGACGCGATAACGGAAGGCGCGATTCGACAAGAAGTCTCGTAAGATGAGCACGAGTCTGTCCGGCACACCCAATTGGTAGAGCTTGTAGATCAAGCCGTTGTGCCAGACTTTGTCAAATGCCTTCGCGACATCTAGGAAGAGGGCGCCCGTGTAGACGGGTTTGGGTCTATTGAGACCCGAGAGGATGTGCTCCGTGATGCGGTGCACTTGGTGGACGCAAGAGTGTTCGGCTCGAAAGCCGAACTGCTCGTCGATAAGGATACCCCTGGACGTTATGAAGTCTTTGAGCCGCGCCAGAAGTAGGCGCTCGTAGATCTTGGCCAGGGAGTTGAGGAGACTGATAGGGCGGTAGCTCGCGGGGAGATTGCGAGGTTTGCCGGGCTTGGGAATGCCTATGACGTCCGCCTCCTTCCACTTAGCGGGGAAGGTGCAGTTCGACATGGCGGCGTTCAGTATGGCCACTAAGAGGCAGATGAGTTGGGCGGACAGGCATTTCAGAACGCGATTCGAAATGCCGTCGGAGCCGGGGGCTTTTTTAGTTTTCAGACCCATAATGAGATCTTCGACCTCCGTTTGGGTGATAGGAGGTAAGGAATCGACGGGGGGGAGAGATGCCCTGCGCTCGACTTCCCTGTCGACCGCGTCGACGTGGGACTGGTCCACGGACTGAGAGCTGGGGGTGCACTGGCTCTCGAGGGAGAGATAGATGTCACTTTACTAGTTCACTATAGCCTACATTAAAAACACGTTCAAACTTGCATATTGGAAAGTAAACAAACGAACTTGAATAGGGAAGTTGTTGTGCTATAATTGTTTGTTTAGATTATTTATTTAATAAAGGTACCTATTAAAAATGCTTAAACTACAGTAATCGAAATTCCCAACTCGAGTGATAACTTCCACTCGAGTTGCTGGGACTGTAAATAATGAACTCGAGTTACTCGAAAACAGGAGTATAACTCAAGTGATTTGATAAAATAACCCGACATCCAACTCGAGTCGCATCACTTCCCCCCCCATATCAATTGGCCGTACCCAACATACTTGGGACCATAATTAGTAAATATTACAGTGTGCAACAAAATTAAGTAGTTAATTGAGTATTGAAATGTTGTTGAGCGTTTTAAATTGTTCTTTCTTATTGTTACAGATATCGTGGATCTCATTAGTTTTGTATCTCTTTTATGATACGTTTATTTATTTTAAATATGGACGGCAGTTTTATTATTTAAGAGAAATATTAGGGGTGAGTAATTACTGTGTGTTGTCTGTGTTATTGTAGCTCTTGAATGCATGAACCAATTTCGATACGATTTGTTTTTTGCTATTGTAAGTCAAAGCGATGGTGTTATAATTTAATTTACTATACATATATAGTAATTTTTCTTTTTTTTCAGTTAGGACTATGTATATCCCGGGGTACGGCGACTGTTATAAATTTATGTTGCGCACTGGTGTTGCTTCCTATATGCAAGAAACTCAATCAAGTATTATACAGGGGCCTCTCGAGAGTGTGGCCCAGCCTATTCTTTTTCTGGCTGGAAAAAGCGAAGGGTTTCCACATGACTGTTGCTATAACGCTTTTAGTGTTTGCTGGTAAGTACCTAATGCGTAAAGTTTCTGGTAGTTAAAAGGGTTCTAAAGTCTATTAAGCAATTTTTATAGATATATAAATTAGTACATACTATCCAACTAATAAGAAAACATATTTTATCGGAAATGTATGGATTTGTTTAATGTCTTTTTTATCATTTGTAGTTAATAATTAACAGTTGTTGTGGGGATTGTTAAATCCATTTAGCTAAGCATTTCCTTGTATTTTCAAATTCTGCATCAATTAGACATGTAGATAGCTACGTTTTCTAGACCTTCTAAGTATACTGTAAAATGAATGTAGGCTCAGTGCCTATTTTTATCTGAATTCTCATTACTAATAATCGTCAATCTACTTATATAGAAATAACAAAACTAAGCAAGCCAAATCTGTACAGCGAATATTTTTTGAAAATTTTATTTGGTGGCACTTCCTTATTGATATAGAGGCCAAAACATTTTTTTTTAATTCTTGTCTGTCTCTTTATGTTTCAATCACGCAAAAACTACCGAACGGATTTCAATAAAATTTGGTATGGTAATAACTTATACCCTAACCTAAATTATAAACTTTTTATTCCGGATAAATGAAACAATCCGGGATTATCGCGAGATAAAACATAAAACTTTATTATTTTTATTATCGTTATGTGCAATGTTAGGTTAAAATGTGTAGTTTTGTCTACACATGAATTCCTTCATGAAGTGATAATGAACTCGGGTTCGCCTCCTCATGAAAAAACTTCAGTGATGAATATCACTGAAAATTCACTTTGACTTAGATACTCAGGTGTATTAGGTCAGAACGGGATCAGTGCTATCCCGGAAAGGCCCGTCTACCAATGTCAAATCACAAAATAAGTGCGTACGTAGCTTCAATAATTATGCTAGTTCTCAATAAATATGTGCATTCTTGAAATAATTAGATTTGAACGATACACTCGCTGTTGGTTACACCGAATTCCTTCAAATGAGTTGAACCAGAATCGTTTGTTTTATGTATTAACATTACAGAGAACGCAATTAAAACGGTTAGCATACCTACTGAATGAAAGATTAAATTCGTAAGCGTCTTAAGTAAAATAAGCTCTATACAGATTAATGAATTCAAAATAGATTACAGTGATTGCTGGAATTCTAGGCATCTGGACTATTCACTTTGAATGTTTAATATACAAACTTCGTACAAACTGCTTTTTTCTAAACAAATTTATTATCTTGCGCACATAATTTAAGATTTAATGTTATGTTTTTCAATTCCGCCTAAACGAATACCATAAAAATATAAATAGTTGTTTTCTTTAGTAATAATATTGTTCTAAGAAGTATGTTCCCTAGAGTCGATACAGTTCAAGGCCTATTTTTGCATTGGAAAGCAATAAAAGAGTTGGAAATACTGGAAGCTTAGGAACTTGGGTACACAAGAAGAAGACATTATGTTGTAGAGACAAAAGCTGAATGGCTTCCGATTTAAGTATTTGGAATATCTAGCTTTCGTTTATAAACTGAAATGTTTATTGAACGTAGCAAATTGTTTGGATTATTATTTAAGTTTATGGATTACGTACACGTGAGCCAAGCCATGACGCTTGTAAATTATATAAAAATACATACATGTAATTACTTATATGTAATAAGTAATTGCATACATTACATAAGTAGTAATTTCAAGTACCGAAGTACTTGGTAGAGATAAGTGGTAAAGTTAATTGCCAGAATCAGAATATTTTTTATTCATGTAAACCATTATAGTATTTTTGAATCGTCGGAAAAGTAACAAAGACTCTACCATCATTTCTGAATGTCATTCCTAAGGAGAAGGAGGGCAAGAAACTCCACGGTTACTCTTTTAAAATAGGATTTTGAAATTTTTTTTCTATCTACATTTTATTGGGAAGTATGGGAGAGTTTAAATTAAGTTAACCAAGTTATAATATTCGTGAGAATGGCTACATGGCTCTCTTATTTACAGAGAAATAAATCAGAAATGATCAATTCTATTAAATTATTACAAGGAAGAGAGGAAGGAATATTAAATTTTATCTCATTTTTATCTTTCAAATAATCATCTAGAGTACAATAAGCTCGCTTACAGAGCGTACGTTTAATACAAGATTTGAATTTATTTTAACTAAGTTGAGTAACGTCAATTGGGATTTTATTATAGAATCTAACACAGTACCCCATGAATAATGTGTGAATCATCTTTCGAAAATCTTTGTAGAGCCACAGAGTATGTAGAGCTCCTTATTGATTATAAAGCTTCGACACTTATTTTTTCGTAGAGCTTAGTTTAAAAAAATAACTTTAATGCAGGAATTACTGAAATAATATAATTTTCAGAAGTTCCATGTTATCTACATATAAATTGATTAGTCAATCTGAACTCGAAACAATATAGACAGGTCATGCTTTCAAAGGTTTAGGCACGTGGCGACCGTATGGAGATTATTCACAAAGCGAATTGGGAATGCAGGGTGGCTCGTTAAAGCCCTAAGCCCCAGTAAGTAGAGCACCATTAAGTCGTTCAGACGAAGGCTAATGGCTGCCGACACCACTGTTTAGGATTTCGAGCTTTTGTTTTAAAACCAGCGTTTAGATTGCCTTTGTAAAATTGGTAGAGCTTTTAGTCAAGACAGGTTGTAGTTACCCAAGTGTACGTATGTGTACTTGAACTTTCAATTGTGGTATCTCGAAAGGAGTGGACGTTCAAAAGATCACGTTCACGTAATAAGGGATTTTTAAGATTGAAGAGACAAATAGCTGTGGCAAGCTGTTTCTACTCCCAAATCGCCTTTTCCAAAAGGTGGTAGTAGTTATAACTATAATAAGCATACTTTTTAGGAACTTCAAGGTCTCTTTGTGCTTAAAAAAGATTTGAGCATTTTGAATTTAATCACGTATCCGATATTTCCGACTCCTTCTCCACGCTTTACTCATTACGACCTATAATTTGGAAAGGAAACGATTTAGTTTACGATCTAAACAGAACTGCTTTATGATGTCATGCGTAAGTCGAAATAGAATAATCATTTTATTGGCGTTTATAATTGTTTTATTTTTAATTATATCTGTGTAAAAAATTTAATGGATTGTTTTATTCATGGTTTTGGGTACAGACAAGTTCTTGAAAGCCAAAAAAAGCATTACCAAATCCGTCAAGGATTTATATATGAAAAAAAACGAATTAAGAACATTTGAGTTATTATGTACAGTACATACAACTCAATTATTAAGAATTTTCTTTTTTATTGTCAGTTAAAAACATGAGGGTAATCTAGATCTCAATAACTCTCTCTCTCTCTCTAGCAATCAAGCAATCACATAGCTGTTAATAATAAGATGATGCATACAGGTTCTTGTATTTACACGTATAAATGAGCTACCTTTCACTGTGTTAAAGTTGCCCAATGGACGTCTAGCTTACTACACACCTGCAGAGGCAGTTAAATTGCCAGGTACCTAAATAACTGCTGCATCGTCGCTATTGTTTTCCAGTGGTACATTCCGTTTCCCACTTGGTGAACTTGTGGAATTTCTCCAGAGGCTACGACGAGCATCGCGCCGAGATTAACTTCGCCAACTACAGGAATGAGGTTAGTTTTGCAACTAAACTTCCATCGGTGTTTTCTACTCTAGGTAAAGCGCTTTTTTGAATTCTATATGAAGATTTGTAGAGTTAGAATGTTGCAGGAATAAAATTAAAATTATATTATAAATTGAAAATTTTAATTATTATTTTTCCTGGCGTGATAGTCGGACAAAATTACTTTCATATAAGTACATAATACACAACGATATTTCTTAAATTGCTTTGAAGAAGATACCTATAATGGTATTACTAGATATGTTTTTGTACGCGGCTAATGTTGAGGGATTATAATTATGACCTAGTTGTACGGTTAATGAAGGTACCTCAAGACTCTTGAATTGTAATCCAAAGAATTTAGAGGGGTTCTTTTATAAAAGAAGGGTTTTTGCAAATATCAGCACCGGAGCTTTAGCAGTATATTAACCATTAGCATCCACATTCATAAGTACTGTGTTTTTTTTACTTAGCGATATGAATGAATTTTGGAGGCGGAGTTGTGGTATGTGTTGCATAAATAACAGTTGACATCAATGTCTAAAAATTAGCACATGATTTGTTTTCGTATTCGCTGGTACCAGAAAAACCTACATCATTAACAATCCTGGTTATAAACCAGGATTGTTGATGATACATAATTAATGAAAGATTGCCTCTGATAGATAGCGTAACTAAAATTGCCTTTAATAGTTTCTTCTATATATCTATATCATCACGCCAGCTCCCTCGCGGGGTAGGCAGAAAGTACAGAGTTCCAACAGGTTCTTTCCTTACATACCTCTCTGGCTTCCTCCACTCTCATAGTTCGTCTCATACACACTCGCCGGTTACGGAGACTCTTGACTTGCCCTTCAGCTAAGACGCGGTCTATTTGGTCATGGTAAGATAGTCTAGGTCTTCCCCGGCACCTACATCCTTCCACTTTCGCATTGTATATCTGTTTTGTCATTCTTTCTTCTGGCATCCTTTCTATATGCCCGCACCAACGGAGCATACCCTTTCTCATCTTTACACCGATACTATCTTTCATACCTACTCGCTTTCTTATTACGCTGTTGCGAATACGGTAGGTCAGCGTGACTCTGCACATCTTCCGCAGAGATCGCATTTCGACCGCATTTATCCTGCTTTCGTTCTCCTTCTTACATACCCAACTCTCACTGCCATATAACAGCGTTGGGACTCCGTTATGCATGGCCAGCTGCGCCTTTTGGCTTAAGTGCCGGCTCCCAAGTAGCCTTCCCATCGCACCATTCACTCTATTACCTGCATTCACTCTTCTCTCTATATCAGCGGTGTATTTCCCATCCTTACTAAAGGCGCATCCAAGATATACAAACTCATTCACTTGCTCCAGCACATCGTTACCAACCACAATCCTTGCATTCGTTCTGGTTTCTTCCCGTCCAAAAACCATAATTTTGGTTTTTTTCACATTCAAATGTAAGCCATTGCCAATAGTTTTTTCTTTTCAGAATCCACTAGTACTGCTAATGAGTATGGCCGGTGTGACGGGAGTGTCATTGCTGATCATAATCTTGTGCATGGGAATGACATCTATGAGGATCATAAGGCGGAAGATGTATAATGTGTTTTGGTTCACGCATCAGCTGTATTTGCTCTTTATCGTACTTTTGATTATACATCCTTTAAGGTAAGATGTCAATACAATATGATATGATGTTTAAGTTGCTAATATAATATTGGGTTAACACAATTTACACGGTGGCGTATGAATAGGAATCTATAAAGTATAGCTTAAGAATGAGATAGGACGACTTCTCCATTTTATGCTAAATGTTTTCAGACTAGAAACGATATTTATTTTGAACTAGGATACGCTAAGATTGATAACGGTTAAAATCATGATGCGTCATATTTCTACTCAGTTGACGAATGAACCGTTACTTTAATCTTATAATTTATTCTGGTAAAAATAATATATTCTAGTCTAGACATTTTTCTACTGACTACTTTGTTCAGTCAACTTCGTCCATTAATAACTTTTAAAACAAAGCTTCGAACTACGAACATAAATAACTTAAGAAAGAACCGTTCTGAACGCCAAGTAAAACATAAATTGCCTACTGTCAAAGCATAAAATGCCTACTGAATTATAGTCTGGTACAAAGTCCGTACCGTGTCTAAAAGCCTCGTGAATTTAAATGATATTTTAAAGTTACAAAAGCGTGAACAATGGTACCGACCGCAGGGCATGTATGACTCAGATAAGCACAGAAATGAATCATTATTTCGAACAATTTCATACTGTGGACATGTCGTCATGGGTCTATATTTTATTTTAATTTCCATTTATTTGGACAACAAAAAAAGATTATAGTCATTGTATATGTAAATTATAATGTGCTTATAAGTTGGCCCTTATTTATGTTTGAACATTTTGATAGTTAAAATAGTGTTATCAAAATTTAAATATGATATTACACAAATTTGTAAAAAGCAAACAAAATAACACATACCTGTTGAAGAAGTGAGTAACATAATATAATGTCCAAACCCTTTTGCAAGAGCTCAGTTTCATGTTCATTCATTCCTTCTTTTTTAATAACTGAATGATTCTCAATGATTCGACTGCCTCGTTGGTCTAGTGGCAAAGCGCATTGCTTTGTAATCACGAGGTCCTGGGTTTAAATCCTAGGACGGACAAGTGTAGTTTTTCTAACGAAAACTTCCCAGTACGAGTCCGGAGTCTGGAATTGTGCCCGGTATATGGCAATAGGCTCGCCCCCTATTACATGGGACCTAACATCGTCGGCGAAACGTGGGTGTACTCAGTACACCTCTGCCACAATATAGGCGTGACGGTGTCAATGTCTCCATAGACATATCTTTTTCACCTGTCGGATTTCCTTGTCGATGTTCATAAAGTTTTAACAGTTGATTTCGGCAGGTGAACATTTTAAATTTATAAAGGGCTTCTACGTGTTGGACCCAAGTCTCAGCACAAGCCTTCAAAGCGATCGTGAAAGTCCATGACTCTTTCAAAAGATGCATAATAACTCAGTATATTACTGTCCCATTGTCTGACTATCATATCCACAGCGTAGGGCCAGTTCGGATTGTTGGAGATATGTTCGTGCCTACCTGCTGTTGCAACTTTGGAACCCGCCAACAAGGCTTTGAATTGGGAATAATGGTTTAAATGTTCTTTCTGAAGTAAGAATATACTCGTAAATAGTAATACCACAAAACGGTGATCCATCTCAGGCTGACTGCGGGTTGTTAACAAAAAGTTATACCAACACTTAGCAAATAATATTTTCTTTACCTTGTTTCAGTGGTGTTCTTAAAGAAGAAATTATAGAAAATGAAACTAGTCAAAATTCTAGTCAAACTGTGGACTGGATAAAAAGTTCTACAATCAACACTCCAACGTTTGTGCCCATCAAATCAAAGGTGAGTTTGTACTCACCTTATGTAGTAATTTAAAAGTTTGTTTCGTCTGTAAAATAAATGAATATGTTAGAATAATTGATTAAAGTATGGTATTTTTCTTCGAGTCTCCGATTTTGCTGTTGTAAAATGTGATTATTTATGAGTTCATAATTATACGACAAAATCTTACATTAACATTGGTATAGTTATTCTTTCATATGAAATCTACAAAGTTGTGGTTTTTAATTTTATTGATTCTTGCTTGCCAACTTACCACTTAAGTACTTCACGGTTCTGTCGCGATGTATGCACACCTATCGGATTCCAAACTTACATACCTACCCAACGTTGTAGATAGGGACTGGTCGCAAGAGCGGCTGCCAGAGACGCAAAACCTCAAAGGGGTACACCTGTTGAACCGCATCCTCCAAAATACAATACCTTCTTGTTACAAATATAAGTTTGGGGGGCGCAAAATCCAAACTTGACCTGGGCACTCCTGACTTTCTTCTAAACTGAATCTACCGTAAATAGGGGACTATCTTATAGCTTGCGGATAATACCTTTCAGCGTAACCTTTAGAAAGAAGGAGTATACCTACCAAACCCCTTTGTTTCATCTTCCCCAGGATTTAAATTGGTCTTGGCTGGTTAGCTTTAAATTCTTCGGACTATCATCTGCCGGAGAAAAGAAAACATGTTTATGTGGAGATTCACAGACAGTACCAATCTAGGGTGATTCCGCGGTGCAACCCAAACAAAGTCCCGCCTTATATCGTGCTCTGCGTGCCCTAATACCTGCAGGCAGCAGGACTTAATGGCTGCTTTCGACAATGCAATCAATATGGCCGCATTCTGGGCCGCTTCCATAAAACTATTCGCATGTTATCCGTCGAAATGTGTTGAAATGCTAAGTGGAAGATACTTTTTATCATCCAATCCTACTTCCTACTAATATTATAAATGTAAAAGTTTGTATGTTTGTTACTCAATCATGCAAAAGCGACATAACGGATTTGCATGGAATAGGGAATATGCGTGAAATTCAAATAAGGGTCAAATATTTTTTTTTAAAAACTTTATCGCATTTGAATAAAAACAATATAAACAAGTTGATGGAGATACCATGTCTCTTATTCTGATTTTACACCACTTTCTCCTTATTTCCGCACCTATCGGGTGCATTTCTTATTGTATTTGTTACACCTAGGCGCAACACAGTGTTGTTCCATTGTATAATAGTCGCAAGATAAAAATACTTACATAAAATACTTCTCCAGCTGTTCACTAATTGATTGTTTAGAGATTATAGACTTTGACGTCACGCCAAGCGCGCCAAAATAGCGTGAGTTTAAAGTCTGTTTGCTATCTTCAACATTTTTTTTTGCCCTTTACATTTTGTTTTTGAGGTTTAATTTTTTTTGTAGTTATATATTGATGTAATCTATAGTATAAAAATTTAAAAAAATACACGCATATTCCCTTTTGGCATACAAATAGTTTATTACCTGGATTAACACATAGGATACTTTTTATCCCGAAAAACTGTTAGGTTCCTGTCTAAAATCTACGCGGTCGAACTCGCGGGCAGAAACTTGTATAAAATATTAGTAACGTGAAAATAAATTTTGAGGTTCTTTGTATAACACTATTTCATACGCCTCTGAAAGCGTATGAAATAGACACACACACACGCCTCTGAAAGCTCCGCTTGTAATCGAATGAAAGTAATTATATTAATGGGCCTAATTGATGGCACTCGCTTCATGCTAATGTACTCCTGTCAGTCGTGTTCAGTGCTACAGGTAACTGGGAACATTAGTTGGGAACTTGAAACATGAACATGAACTTCTCAGTTACCTATATCGATGTCTGTATTGGATATGTTCAGTTTGAAACTTAAAGTTGGTTGAATACTAACTAATAATGATTTAGAGATGTAAGTAGACGTCTGTAAAAAGAAACGGTAATACTGAGTTTAAGAAAATTGTCTTCTGTAGGTAGCGCATTGATTATTTTGGTTATAGGGTAATGGATGGATGTAAAACAGTGATAATGTGAAGTGACGGACTGTTTGACCTAGTGGAGCTGCTAAAATCTGGGAGTGTGTTAAAAGCTTGAGTCGCTCCGCCTACTGGTTCGAGTAGTCGCGGGTTCGATTCCCGCACGGGACGAATCTTTGTGTGACCCATAAATATTAGTCTCGATCTGGATGTTTGTGTATGTGAATTCCATGTTTGTAAACGCACCCACGACGAAAGAATAATTCCTACGTTTAAAAACTTACTTAGATATAAAGTATCTTTCAGATTCAGATTTATCTTCAAAACTTTATTCTTTGTGTATCTGCATTTTTATAGTCACTATCAGTCTTATTTCCGGACATAAATTACGGACGGACGATTTAGCGCAGTGGTTAAGAGCTTAAGCCGCTCAGCCCTAATAGTCGCGGGTTCGATTCCCGCACGGGACAAATCTTTGTGTGATCCACAATTGTTTGTTTCGGTCTGGGTATTTGTGTATGTGAATTTTCATGTTTTTTAAACGCACCCACGACACAGGAATTAATCCTAGTGTAGGGATACGTTTTAAAAAAAAAGATAAATACCTTAACAAATATATAATTGTAATTACAATTATATATTTTTGATGTTCTGGTGTTTTATCGTTAAGTTTACCGCTCATACATACTTAAACCGATCGTTCGTCACTTTTTTTTTTTTTTTTTTTTTTTTAAACTTGGCAAACTTGACATTGGCAGAATCATCGGGTAACGATGGAGCCATAGATTATAAATTGGATTGGAATTATATATTTGTTAAGGTATTTTTCTTTTTTTTAAAAGTACACGTAGAGATTGACTGGAAACTAGAAAAAGATATACCCTCTATGCCTTTGATGGCCAAATAGCCCCACTATAACTCCATTAGAAACCTTTCAATGCGTTCACCTTGACCGTAACCGTAGTAAATTGAATTAATTTTAACCTTATTACCTACACAATAGTGATTGTGTGCTGTGTGTACATTGTAGGAGCTACAAATTGATATGTTTAACAGAGGCGCGGTTCATTTTCGTTGACCAGCTGGGACCGTCGAATGCTGGGCATTATAATAGATTTACGACTGACCGTTTAGGTTGAGCGAGCTACTCATTAAACGGTTACAGTACATGGTGCTTTCATTGGGATATTTAGGCCTTGTAAACGTTGTAAAACTGTCTCGTTGGTCTGGTGGCAAAGCGCATGGCTTTGTGATCACGAGGTCCTGGGTTCAAATCCTAGGTCGGACAAATATAGTTTTTCTAACGAAAAATTCCCAGTATGAGTCCGGAGTCTGGAATTGTGCCCGGTATATGGCAATAGGCTCGCCCCCTATTACATGGGACCTAACATCGTCGGCGAAACGTGGGTGTATTCAGTACACCTCTGCCACCCCCTCAGGGGAATATAGGCGTGACGGTGTGTTTTGGTGTAAACGTTGTGTCTAATGAATCAGAAATACCATGGGAAATACCTAATAATCTGATGTCGGAAGTTTTTTTGCAAACATAAGAGAAACACAGCGATGCTTGAAGTGCGAAGGGAGTATGTAAATAGTCGACGTTGCCGCGGTACTGTTCATTGCTCTAGGTGGGAATTGGCCGAAGCAGTATATAAACTGAGTAGAAGAGCTAATGTTTATCATTTTAAGCCAGGCCATAGTGTTTTATTTATGGGAGGGTTTAAAAATTGAGTAATTTACCTGCCGCGTTGGTCGAAAGGCGAATAATGTCGGAAAAAGTGTGGTTGTCCTGACATCGTCGGCGAAAATAAAAGTACACAGTACACCTCTGCTACCCTCGCTTGAGAATATAGGCGTGACGGTGACTTATTTTTTTAATGATTCACTTATTCCAGTTACAGTACATAAATAGGGCACTTTTCTATAATTAATTTATTTCGCACGCTTTTTCTTTTCGATTACTATAGTAATTAGTCAATCACAGCACAGCTTTTATTTGTTCCTCGCGTTATACAAAATTTTCATATAAAGTTGAATAATTTATAGATGACCGCGATAGTGAGACTGTTATGTAACCATGTTTGTAACTAATGGTAGAGCTACAGGTTCTAAGGGAGTGAACGCATAGAGTTTAAATTGGGTGAGTGACGAAACACCTAATTTATATAGTTCGCTTGTGTCTACTATCGGGCATTATCGGATGATTATGAAATAGTTGTGCATCATTCTACTCCTAAAAAAACTATAAAATTAATTGGTTAAAGTTATTAAGCCTCTCATATTCGATATAATCTGAAAGAAGCTGTTCATTGATAAAACCCGGAATAATAAAAAAACTAAAACTATTAACCAAATATATGTAACTATTGAGCTTATAGAAAACAGAAGCTTTTTTTTCTGTTTTCCATAGTTGTGCTGCCGTATTAGTTTTTTTATTTTATTTACATAACCTTGTTGGTGTCGATACGGTAGCGGTTGCTATCTATTTGATCTAAGCAACAATTTAAACAACGTTCTGAATACATGCTGAAATTGTTTTAATTAAATATTTATTCAACGATAACATTTACCAGCCATAACGGCAACATTCCGGTTAAATCGATGACAACTGGTGGTGAAAAATTCAAAAATATATATTTCTAATGTGAACTTGTTCACACCGATGATATAGTGTACTGTTCACTTGAGTGGGTGCTACTTCTTACTTTTCTGTTAAATAAATATAGCTCTCATAGGCCTTCAATCAAATCAGCCTATTGCAGTCCACTGCTGGACATAGGCCTCTCCCAATTCGCGCCACAATACACGGTCGTCCGCTTTCCGCATCCAGTCCCACCCTGCGACCTTCTTCCGGTCGTCGGTCCACCTAGCTGGGGGGCGCCCTACCTTACGTTTGCTGAGTCGCGGTCTCCACTCTAGAACTCGTCTGCTCCATCGGACATCGGTTCTTCGACAGACATGGCCAACTGCCACTTTAGCGAGCTCACTCTGCGAGCTATGTCAACTACTTTGGTTCTTTGACGGATAACTTTAGGCCAATACCAACCATAGGCCTTAGGAATAAGTATTCGGACTCTTGCAGTTTTGTATTCAACGTCGGAAATATGTTTTTTTGCAGCGTCTGTTTGTACACGTTTTCATCCTTGTCTGGTGAATCTTGACATAGAGTGTTTGAATCTTGATCTAGAGTAGTTTTAGGCTTGACGGAAGATTGAGCACTGGAGCTGATAGGCTTGAAGTTAAAAAGAACCTGACAAGGGCATATGTAATCCTTTTTAGGTGTACCTTCATTCAGACTAAAGCCTAAATCATAAGGTCTGAGTTCAGGGTACCAACATTTCCAATTGCTGATAAGGTATACAAGGTGTATCATAAATAAAGCAAGATCTCAGACACCCCGATTAGATAATTGCTTAACAAATTCAATACGAAAACCAATTTTCCAAATTTATACCCCAATTAACAATGAAACATGTACGTGTATGTGTGCGAATTGAGAAATAAGTTTTAGAAATGCATTTGAAATCTCCGTATTGCTTTGAATCAAGAATAAATTTAGTTTATTATACCGCCAAGACCAATGACCAAGGCATTTGACTTTGTGTCCCATAAAGTACTTATAGAAAAGTTACAAAATTACGGCATCAGGGGACCTGTACTAGAACTAATTAAATCTTACCTTAGTGGCCGTAGACAGTGTGTAGAAATTACAGCTATAGATAAAACAAAATCATTAGTAAATTGTAATAGGTCGACTTACGAAATTAATAGTTCAGGTGTACCACAAGGCAGTGTCCTTGGGCCACTCTTATTCTTAATATATATTAATGATCTTCCTGATGTAACAACCCACAAATGCACTCTATTTGCGGACGATATATCCATTATTGTGACATGTAAAGACAATGACATATCCAATTATGAATCAGAAATAAATAATGTAATTAAAATAGTAATAGAATGGCTTAATAATAATAATCTTACTGCAAATCTAAAAAAACAAACTATATACAATTTAGGACTAAGGGTGCCAAGCCTAAAAATCTGAATATAATATTCAATGGACATCAGATAGAAGAAAAAACCAATACTAAGTTTTTGGGTATAATTGTAAACAACTACTGTGACTGGAACGAACATATAGACCAAGTGCGAAAAAAGATAAATAAATACGTTTACGTTTTGAATAAACTGCGTAAAACAGTATCAACAGAAACAGCGCTAACAGCTTACTATGGCTATGTGGCATCAATCCTGCGTTATGGTTTGCTACTGTGGGGTAACTCTACAGATATGAATAAAGCATTTCTCTGTCAAAAAAAATGTGTGAGAGCTATTGTTGGTATACCTACTTATGAATCATGCAAACCTGTTTTTAAAAGCCTCAAAATTCTCACCTTGCCTTGCATGTATATACTTGAAATAGGTGTATTTGTAAAAACATATAAAAATCAATTTGTCACGGCAAAAGAAATGTTTCCGAGGAATACAAGAAAAGGTGAAAGATTAGTTATAGATAGAACACCAAAGACCTCTCTTTTCCACAATAGCTCATACTCCATGTGTGTTAAAATCTATAACGCATTACCTGAATCCATTAAAGCCTTTCCTCTTTATACATTTAAAAAGAAATTAACGATATGGCTCCTCGAAAAAAATTATTATAAATTAAATGACTTATTCGATTAATAATTGTATAACTATTTCATATTTGACATTATTTGTAATTAAGTATAAGTATGACATTAGTTGAACGATTGCTAATTGCTATTCTGTAATATATCATATACATATTTATTTTTTATTTCTTTTTTGTAACAATATGTATGATGATATAATATTTTCCTGCTTAAATTTCACATGTCTACTAAAGACAAAATAGGCTGACCGATGTATTAGATCCAGACCAACTATGTTATACCCTATTTTATGTGAAATAAATGAATTTACATTTAAATTTTGAATTTGCACTAAGGAAGTAACAGCATTATTTACAAATTAAAAAAAATTGTAATATACATTAAACATAGTTGGAATCAATTCATTTATCGATTTAGAACAAACTACTTTCAGGTCTTGAGTTTATTATGTTACACCTTGTATAAGCCTTGTATTTTTAGAAAATAGGAATTTCATATTCAGTCCGCTACTTGAAACATTGTTTTATCCATCATCATTTCATCATTATATTTTTATTCATTTTCATCATTAAACAAGTATCCATCATCATTACATTATATGGCTCAAGATGCTAGGTACCTAATTATGATTGTAAATGTTGACAGCACCTTTAAGTGGGCATACATAATAAAATTGTAAAATGATGAGTCATACATCCGAATATTGGAGTAGTTGACATCATCAACCTCTATCTGTGCTTCTGAATTGAATTGATATTCTGCAGCATCATGGCTTAATGAGGTTACTCAATCTGGACTCCGGACCTCTTGTATATTAAAAAACAAGCGAGCCTTACAGTAGTCGCATATGATGCGCTTCCCCAGGTCCACCGCGCGCGCTCATTGGTCAAATCAAATAGCGCGCGCTCATTGGTCAAATCAAATAGCGCGCGGTTTTCTGTAACACATTTTCGTCCCTTTTCCAAAACACTCCCACAAAAAATATCCAGCAATCGAGAGGAAAGATGTTACACATCTATAAAGCTTGCCCTCTCCGTACCATGCAGGTTTATTAGGGAGATATCAAGCTGTATCAGATTCCATGTTGAGTCTTTTGATACATTATTGCCACTCTGGCAAAATCTTGCATTCTATATTAGGACCTCAATTTTAGCTAACAGTGGTATATAAAAGGTTTAAAGAGAAATATATAACTGAAATCAATGATATTTTTTGTTTCAGACTTGGTTATGGATATCTTTGCCACTCACATGCTTCTGCGTGGACTTTGTTTGGCGAATTCTCAGCAGAAATAGAGCAAGGGTTAATATTTTGGAGGTAAGTTTCAAACGAATGCTTAACTTTAGTATATCCATGTATATTCTACAATTACTTTCGCGTAATAAATTAAAAGACGATAACGGATAAAACGTGCGTTTGTTGCCATTTGATATTCCATAATATAAAAGACTCTTTTTCATACGAATATGTTAAAGGACGGACAGCAGTGTTTATAGAACATTTATGTTTAGATATCTGTTAAAATGAATAATAACGTGATTCCGGTGCCGAGTAGAAGATTTCCATAAAAATAATCAATAGCGTAACACGTGGCACGTTTTAATTCAATAACCGATCAAAATTTGCATAATCCTCTTTTGACGCACCGTTCATTGGATTCGACGGGATTCATTGCATATTTTGGAATTCTATTAAAATGTTCCTCTTCAATGAAATTTTAAATTATTCCTATAATACTTTTTAATATAAATTTTGTTTATTTTCTGTTGGATTTGTGATATAAATAAAATAATTCAATAATTTTGTTAAGGTGTTTAAGGTTTCTGATAAAAAAGGTTTGTTCCCCAAGATGTTTTATAAATTGTCTGCTGTTAGTACTGGACTTACGGCTACACGTTATAGGTGCAGACAGCAACGTACGTCGCTTAGAATTCTCAGTTTTTCAAATTTGTCATACTCTTTATTTCGCAAACATACTTGGTGAAACCTGGCAAAACCAAATAAAAACATATTCGACATATTTAGATCAACAAAAAAAAAATGATTTCAGTGATTACAATGGTTGCCTAAAAGAAATCGCTATTAGTAATAAGGCCCATTATAACACTGCCTTGCAATTTATATTGTGTATCTTTGGTGAAACAAAAAAGTATTATTTACCTCTCTATCTAAAACAAAAGTGTGCACGCAATTTGCAAAACTTACTTGTTGAAATACATAAAACAGTGCATTCAGCTGATCATCTAGATGTGTGGAGTCAACATATCAGGCTTACCAATTCGGTGTAGCTTTTAGATTAACCTTTTTATACATAAGCTATGCGAGTCATAATCTACCTATAGTCTTTTCCAATCAAACATTAAAACTTTTAAAACCAGTTATGACCTACGGGGCCGAGACGTGGCCACTCACAGTGGGACTAGTCCACAAATTTAAAGTCGCACAGCGGGCTGTGGAGCGAGCTAAGCTCGGCGTCTCTTTGAAGGATAAAATTCGTAACGAGGTAATCCGATAAAGAACTAAAGTTACCGACATAGCTCGCAAACTCAGTAAGCTAAAGTGGCAATGGGCTGGTCACATCTGCAGAAGGACCGACGGCCGATGGAGCAAGCGTGTCCTAGAGTGAATACCGCGACTTGGTAAGCGTAAGGTAGGTCGGTCCCCAGCTAGATGGACCGACGACTTTAAAAATGGTCGCTGGGACAGACTGGATGCGAAAGGCGGAGGACCGTGTGCAATGGCGCGTGTTAGGAGAGGCCTATGTCCAGCAGTGGACTGCGATAGCCTGATTGATTGATTAAAACTTTTAAAACATTCTTCACCCTACTTAAAAACGTTGCTTTTTTGCTAACAGTATTTTCATTTCAATGTCTTCGGAAATACTTTCACCTTTATACTGCACTTATTATAGTCAAAGTCAAAACATTTTATTTGTATAGGCCAACGAGAGGGCTCACAAACGTCAAAAATTATTACATTTTTTACAATTACCACCGCATCGGAACGCGGCCTCACACCGAGAAGATCCGGCGTGAAACTCAGCGGACTAGTCTTTTAAATTAATTGGCCTGGCCTTTCTATTTATCATTCTTTTTTTGACACAATTGTATTTTAACAACAAACTATTTTACAACCTATATTTAGAAGTTGCGGAATGAGGAGCTGCTCAAACCCAATCAGTTTTATCGTCGATATATTCGGAAATATTAAAATATTCTTGACTACATAATCTAGTTTTAATAGCCTTTTGAAACTTATTAATACGCATATTTTGGATAGCTATGGGTAATTTGTTGTAGAAGCGTATATAAATTGCCCCATGAAAGAGTTGCTAATTCTATGGAGACGAGTAGAATGTACAATAAGATCATCTTTGTTCCGTGTATTAACATGATGAATGTCGCTATATTTTTCAAAGTTACTGACATTCTTTTTAACATATAATAGATTTTCATATATAAGTCACGAGACAACAGTGTTAGAATAATTATGTCCTTGAATTTTTCTTTAAGGGAAGCTCTGGGGGCCAAGTTGTAAAATGCACGAATAGCCCTTTTTTTAAGAACGAAGATGGTATAGTGTTGTAAAAACGCTCAAGTCGACGCTCAAACGCTTGAGTCGACGCTCAAAATGTTGCTAAGCGCTGGAGTCCCGAGTCGAGTCGTTTTAGTTAAAACGCTCACTGGAGCGTCGCGCTCGACGCTCGACTCGCGCTCGAGCGTCGAGCTCAACGCTCCAGTTTTATGGATGAATTTCAGTCATATTCATACATTAATATTAACTGCGTGGAGTACCTATTAATTTTAAATTAACTTGCTCTGTTCGTATGTCATCTGATGGTATTCAGTTCAGCAGAACATCCCCAGAGCAGTATGCCGTATGACATAATGCTATGGAAATAAGCGAAATAAACAATTCTAGCTGGTTCAATATCAGTCAATAACCTAATTTTCTTCACGGCATAAGCCGCTGAGCTTAACCTTTTTTAAGCATTAGACAGTATATAGAGTGCAATCACAACTAAAACATCTAAAATTGTTGATGGTTTGTTTAAAAAGTTTTAAAGTTTGATTGGAATAGACTATATAAATGAGATTCTCCAAAACATTTTGTTCATAGATTGAATTTAGCATACTCCATTACATATTTCTACCTCAGCGGCTGCGATAGTCTCGCGGGTAATTCCGTATTTATAGGATTACGGGTTCGGGATGCATAAATTAGTAGTTACTCCAGCTTTTAATAAGTTCGCCACTATAAAGTATACTTATAATATAACCCGATGTGTTCATATCCCAGGGGTAAATTAAGTCAGGAGTTGCTTTAGCATGAGCTAAATAAATACTATTTAGGTTCACCATTAGTTACTACAACAGTATATTTCTTTGTACATACTTGATAATATTATTAACATGATGTGCAACCTTTCAAAGGAGAACACCGCATGCATTAATAAGAGTGTAAATCACAAAAAAAAACATTTAAGAAATGGAGTACTTAAAACAACGAAACTTTCAATCATATAACTAAGTAATTAACCTAAGGATATAAAAATAATTAAAAAATTTAGCTTATGATATGCGAGCCACGTCTATGCGTTCTGTTAAATAAGAGTATAATTGATACACTCACAAAATTGAGCCAAGCACTGGTGATGTATGTCGCATGATGAGCTGACACTATTGTAAAGTAGGCTAATTCTGGGAATTGGTGAACTGCTCCCTAGGACGGTACATATTACCTCGGTATCTGTAGTTGTTTTATAAGTTTAAACTTGGTGGACATGCGGGTCATCATTATTCTAATCATTTCCTATAACGTTCAACAAAAGATATCGTATTATTTGTAAGACATTTTTAATTTGACATTGTTTTAACAACTTTTTACTACACCACTATCGGATCTATTTAGAGGGCCTAGACAAGTTGCAAGCGTTTTGTTTCTATTCTCTTGTCGCAATCGATAGCGCGTTGTTTTGACCACGTGACTTTTCGTTGCAAAATGTCATTCCCATACAACTCAACTTGGCTATAGGCGCTGTTCCCTCATCTAGTATTTTTGTTAGTTATCTTAACGAAAATATGCTCCAAACATTTAATTTGGCGCAGTGGTTAAGAGCTTAAGCCGCTCCGCTCACTGGGTCGAACAGTCGCGGGTTGACTCCTGCATGGCACAAATCTTTGTGTGATCCACAATTATTTGTTTCGGTATGGGTATTTGTCTATCTGAATTTTCATGTTTGTAAGCGCACCCACAATACAGGAATAATTCCTACTGCGAAACTACGTTTTTTTTGAAAAATGAAATGTGTGTGTGTGTAAATGATCTACGCTGTTGGCTTCGGGGCCTTTTCAGCTTCACCGGACAAGAGGGCGAGCGTGCAAACACTACGCTCGAGCCAGAAGGATAAGGGTGCAGCTGGCTCAAGGGCGCTTCAAGGAGGAACTGCCTCGACTTGGGCAGCCGCTATGGGGGAGGGTACTAGGGCCCTGTACTAGGTGTCTCGGCGTGGTGCTCTGCGCCGGCCGGCGGGCAAGGGATTCTTCGACCTCGCCGGCGAGGTCGGCTTCTGATCCTGTGTGCGGTATATGTATGAAAGAAGGGATGTAAGGGCAATGGGAGGGTCAGTGAGAAGATACCGCGGACGGTGGTAGCAGCTGATAGGAGGGGAGTTAGGTTCATAATCGGCGGCGGCTACGATAATCGGATTCCTATGATTGGACGCGTTCGGGTTGTCGCCTTTTTAATAAAGTCGCCAATAGGTTCGAGACCGAGATCGGAATGGAATGTATTGTTGTATGTTTTACAGGTGGTGCATATGGCGGGTCGTACGATAAGCTTGACAATCAGTTGTCCAGATTTGGAGTGTCGGATAGGGCAGTATGTGCTATTGCAGTGTTTGGACGTGTCGCTCATCGAGTGGCATCCTTTTACGGTTGTCAAGGTAAGTTATTAGACATGTAGGTAGACATTTTGTCAGCATTTAATTAGATTACTTTTTTAGAAATAACGTCTTATTTAGACTTTGAGATAAGTTCATCGCATATACGTATTTATTTTTCCTTTGTGCAGATACTTGCACCTTTAAAAACAATTTTTTTTTGCATGCCACGGATTGTTACATAAATATTTAATATCGGTAAAGAAACATGACGCAAAAACCAAAAACTTACCTCCTGTTGTTGCGGCAGAATGGAATATTTGTGACGAATGTGCTAACATTCTCAAAGGGCCATTCAAAGGCTATTAATAATAATCCTAATGAAATAGTCCAGTTTTTGTCCATCAAACCTCATTTACATAGCCCTTGTTTTCTTTCCCTAATTTAGAATAGTCCTTGCACCTGTCAGGGTCAGTTCGCTGGTTATGTTTCTTCATTTTCAGCAAGTGACTTACATAACGTTAACTTCTCGCAGAGGGCAGAGGCCCTCTGCGCACGTAGAGTACGTGTTGGACCTATGCCCCATGCAAGCCTTTCAAAGGTCCGGGTAAAGCCCGTGAATCTCAGCGAGATACATATAATCCTAATGAATAAAGCGTAAATTTAAAAAGAGCGTTGTTTTATACTCCGTGCAAGAATTGGGTCTGTAAACGACCTTCATTTTCATTTTCTGTATCATCGTATATAGCAGGTGCTATATTTTGATATAAAGTTAGCATTGATTGGTGTCTTGTAAACACAATGCAAATGATACTGTGTAAACCGAAAATTTGGTATAACCACAGTATGGCCTGTCACTCGTTTTAAATCCTGAGACTACTCAGGCATCCCTTAATCATCCATATAAATACTAATTAATATGGATGATTTAGGGTTGCGTTATGTCCAATAAAACGCCCAATTATAATATACTATCTACATCTTCACGACAGTTCCTTTTCGGGGAAAGCAGAGAATAAAGAGTGCCATTTCAACAGCTTTTTTCCTTATAGATCTCTTTGGCTTCCTCCACTCTCATAGTTTGTCTCATACACGCTTGCCGGTTACAGAGACTCTTGATATGTTCTATTTGGTCATGGTAAGATACTCTAGGTCTTCCCCGGTACCTAAATGTTTTTATACTTAGTACATTAGTATATAGGTACTTGGTTTATTATATTTTGTGTATACTGTCTAAAATATCTATATCTAAGTATTAATTGCAGGTTCCTACATCATACCAAAGAAATTTCGTTGTATGGATAAGAGTGAAAGGCGACTGGACTGAAGCTTTAGAGAAAATTTTACTTGAAAGAGAACCTAGTGAAATTAGGTAGGTGTTAAATCAAACCATACTTTCACATGCTTTCTTACATTATTTTTAAAGGTGTTTTCTTTTAATAAGCGTAATATCCATCGTTAAAGTTTACAGAATTTATTTCTGTGCTATAGATAAGGTAAGTGTTGGCGCAAACACTTACCATTCAAGGATCTGATTCTAGAGTTTTTGGAATATTAAAGAGTTCCAATTACTGATAAGAAACGGTACCTTATCTTATTAATACAAACAAAATAAAAATAACCTTTGTCACGTCTTTATTCCCCAAGTGGAGGTGGCAGAGGTGTTCTGTGTACACCCATTTTTTGCTGTGAGTGCTAAAACCACTACACCGGGGATAATACCAGACACCTGAATTATATTGGGAATGTTTTATGCATAAAATTACCACTTTTGTCTAACATAGGCTTCGCGCATTATTCACCACTAGATTAAAGACGCAGAGTCACTGTTTCTATATACATATATTTATAGTTTATATATGCATTAAGGCTGTAATAACGGTAAACTCCCAGAAATATGGCTGATTTACAGAAGATTCCTGAAGAATCACGGTCTATTTGTACTTTTTATAAAAAGTGTATATGAAAATAAAGATAAGTATGTCGTTCACATAAGGTACTAAAAAAATTGAATTAAATTAATTAAAATTTCCAAAAAACTAACATCTATCAACCCCGTTTTATTAATATACATTTTAAATTCTCTATTTAACGGCCAAGCAAATATGTATAAAATATAAACGAAAAGAAATATCTAAGTATGTGCTACAAATTGAATTAATGCCTTTTTAGGTTGGATTAAATATATCTGAATTATTTAAAAAGAAACTTGCATTTAGGTCGTTCAGGCACACTATTTATTAAGGTTAGCAGGCGAACAAATTTTTCAAGGACATTCACGGTAGTGAGCCTTTTATTATTATGAGCCATTTGTGTTCCACTGGTGGGCAAAGGCCTCTCTCCACTTTTTCCACTCCTCTCTTTTCGTTGCTATGTTACGTCTCGCCCTCTCTGCCTGGGTCTACCGCGTTGTCTTTTTGTATTTAGTGGGGAACGATCATTAATAATTACTCTAGTAAACCTATTAAATAGAAATAAGACCGGTGACTTTTTTTAACGTAGCTCCATACTAGAATTTATTCCTGTATCGTGGGTGCGTTTACAAACATGAAAATTCACATGTACAAATACCCAGACCGAAACAAATAATTGTGGATCACACAAAGATTAGTCCCGTGCGGGAATCGAACCCGTATTAGACACAGCGGACGGAGCGGCTTAAGCTCTTAACTACTGCGCTAAATCGAGAGGGTGTGTGTGTGTGAGTAATGTACGCTGTTGGCCGCGAGGCCTTTACAGCTTCACCGGACTTAAGGGCGAGCGTGCAACCTCTACGCTCGAGCCAGAAGGGCAAGGGGCGACATACTCGAGGGCGCCTTGAAGAGGCGCCCTCGAGTAGTCGATCGTAGTCGGCGGCGGCTACGATTAACGGATTCGCATGGGTAGATGCGTTCGCGAAGTGTCGTGTTGTCGCCTTTTTAATATAGGCGCGAATAGGTTTGAGACCTAGATCGGAGTGGAGAGCGCTAAATCGATTATGATGATGTTGATTTCAGCTTGTTGGTGGACGGTCCGTTTGCTAGCGCCATGGAGAGCGTGCAACGCAGCGGCGTAGCGCTGTGCGTGGCAGCCGGGGTGGGGATCACGCCTTTCGTAGCCGCACTACACGATATGTACTTGTAAGTACCTACCATTGGTAGTATTCTTCGCGACATCATAAATCAGCGTATACTGACCTATTGCTGAGCATACGCTTCCGGAGGTGACAGGGAATGGGCGATGTGGATTGGTGGAGGCAACAAACTTTTATTCTTTTTTCCCGGTGGAAAATCCTGCATAGGACTTCCGCGAGCCTCGGGGAAAGCTCGCAGGGCGTGTCGGATTCCTACCGACTAAAAACCCCAGGGTGGCCGACATCAGCACTTTGGAGGAGCTCCGGGATCTCCGTATGGAATGCACCGGTGCCCCTCTTGTGCCTCGCTCTGACGAGCCCGCCATCGGAGGGAGTGACACGCTTCCCCCTGCACAGACGTGGAGCTCACGGCGACGTGGGCCTCACCACGCCGCCGTCCTCCTCGGGGTTGCTCGTGAAGGACGCTCAGGGCCCCCGCCCCTTGCGTCCACTACCCCGAAAGGCCCCTGCTGATGTTGTAGCACAATACGATACAAACGTGCCACAACAAATCCACACTAGCTCTGTGTAATGGCCACAAGGCCACCCGCTGTTGGATCTTATCAAGCCGCTTATAAGTCTTCCAACTTTGTTTTTTGGTTTATGGCATCACGACGACGCGTATTGTGCCAGTGTCAAGTATTACGAATTTAACTATTCATTTCTAAATTAATTCAACTCTCCGATGAATCCGATGATAACGATGAATATGAAATTGATGAAGTGCCCCACCCTGGATAGTAAAGCGATGGATACTTTACATACTTATTGCGACAGCCGTTTTGAGGGAAATCGAAAAGCCATGTTTTATCACTTTGCAATATTACTTTGTACTCATGCATGTGTAAGAATACATAATGGTTAGTATTCCACCAACATTACACATTATTATTCGAAATAACACAAGTTTTGGAAATTAAACCAAATTGACGACATCACTCTTCGATTTTCCGCCAAAACCGTCGTCTTCCAACTTGGCTCAAAGATTTCCTTGACTTCAAAGACTTTGGTAACCGAGACCAATATCTTAACGTGATTTCCGAAGCATGTGGACGCTCAAATATGAAAATGCCACAAATGGTCACTCATCTCAGGCCGACCGAGCTGAATGACTTAAGAACACACAGCGCTACAGGCGCCTTGAATCACATTAAAGTGGAGGAAAATAACAGATAGCATTACCTTGGAAGTATTTTAGGATGGGGTACCTATTCATCTTTATTGATGCACATGTAATGTAGAGCTGTGTATGGTTTTAACAAGGCCTGCGGTGCAGCGATGTGGCTGAACCTCGGGCGAAGCTTGTGGGCATGTCGGACTCCTTCCGACTTAAACCAGGTGGCACGCATCGACATTTTGAAGGAGCTTCGGAATCTTTGCTAGGAAAACACTGGTGCCGATGTATTGTGCTTCAAAGAGTCTGCCATAACGGGAAGCCTTTAAACTTGTTCTTTAATGCACCGACGCGGTTATCACGGCGAAGGGTCACATACGTCACTTGCATTTTACGACCTCAAGGTCCCCCCACCGGTAATGTGTTATGGCCGCCATCTATCTATCTATATCATCACGCCAGATCCCTTGCGGGGTAAGCAGAGAGTACAGAGTTCCAACAGGTTCTTTCCTTACATACCTCTCTGGCTTCCTCCACTCTCACAGTTCGTATGGAATATAATTTCGTTAATGGTATCCTGGCGTGTCGCAATGTTTGCGAACCTTTAAGGCCAAGAAAGGGTACTTTTAAGGCACAAGAACGACGCCTTGAAAACAATTAAGGAAATGGTGGTCGCCGTGGCCGAAACGCCTAGGAAAAGTATACATATAATGTGTTATGGGAATAAAGCATCGCTAAACCATGCTTCAGTATTTCGCTCGTTTATAGATATTGTAAATTAAACATTTCAGGAATCCGAGGAAGCAATATCCTGGAAGGATACACCTCCTATGGATAGTGAGACACGAACGCGAACTGGCGTGGCTCGCTGACTTGGCCAACAAAACCATAGCACAACTCAGAAACGCCAACCGCCCAGACCGACTTCACCTAGAATTCTACGTCACTAACCGAAACGAACCTAAAACTGATAGCAATAACGAACAAAATCCCGTAGCACATATAGTTGTTATTAACGAGAAAGGCATTACGCACGTTGTGAGAGATAGAGATGACGAGAGAGTGACTCTTTTAACTCCAAATAGAAAGAGGAGTGTATCCGGCAAGAGAGTGGAGAGTGAAGATGATAAATATAGTATAGCCAAAGACTACCCAGTGCTTGGATGCCGAGTTAGAAGGGGGAGACCGCATTGGGACAGAGTCTTTGGGTATTGGGTTCATTTATATCCTGAGTAAGTATCAATCTATAGTCGCCTTTTTCGTAGCTGATAAATTTTATAAAGAAGCTTTAAATGAAGTAATATTTTATAGAAATAGTACTTAAAAGTGTGTGTGTGTTTTTGCCACTAGTTTGTCCTACTAAGTTTTTTTTTTTTGTAAATTGGTAGTTTTGTGTTTGACTGTAGATTGTTGACCACTAATTTCTCGAACTATGTTTTGCGAATTCCTAGAATAGAACACAGCTTTTTTTTATCTTATTATCTGTTTGTAGAAGCTTGTAATTAGCAACTTGTATAACATGTTACATTACTATAGATTGTTATTAGTCTGTAAGCTTCTCTAAAATAAAAAAAAAAAAAAAAAAAAAAAATACAGCAGTAATAGCCTAGTGGTTAGACCGTTGGACTGCAAAGTCAGAGGTCTTGGGTTCAAACCGAGGCATGCACCTCTTTCTTTTCGAAAGCATGTGCGTATTAAAAATTATTATCACTTGCTTTAACAGTGAAGGAAAACATCATGAGGAAACCTGCATGCCTAAGAGTTTCTCGAAGGTGTGTGAAGTTCGCCAACCCGCACTGGGCCAGCGTGGTGGACTATAGCCTAAGCCTTAGTTTGAGAGGAGGCCCGTGCCCAACAGTGGGACAGTTTCTTAACAGGGCTAATATTATTATTGTTATTATTACTTGAAAAATGCATTTCTTGTCACATCCTCTAAAAGTTTTAAGGGTAAATTGTATCTCGTGAAGATAGCTGTTTGTTTGATTTATTTTGTGACTCACCCTTAAACTGGAAAATCAGCGTCCGTTGATCTCTATTTTTGAAAATTGTTCTGTAGGACTGAAAATTATTTTGGTAAATTTTACGTGTCGATTGATTTGATTCATATACCAGAATTCAAGATTTGTAATCGCTAGGTCCGATATGCCATCACTATACATATATGAAGTAGCTGTGTTTGTAAAACGCAATAAAAATAAATCTATACATGTTAATAGTTTGCGAAAAGCTGATAAATTATGTTTACTTCCTTGTAAAACAACATTACAGAGTAGAAGTAATTTCACAATGGCTGCAAAAATATACAATAAATTGCCAAAGTATATCAGAACTCCAGAATGTTTAAAATATTTTTAAAGACAAATTTTGAAAATCTAAATTGAAATCTCATCGCAATCGCGCATCGCTTTGTGAGCACGAGGTCCTGGGTTCAAATCCTAGGTCGGACAAATGTAGTTTTTCTAACGAAAAATTCCCAGTACGAGTCCGGAGTCTGGAATTGTGCCCGGTATATGGCAATAGGCTCGCCCCCTATTACATGGGACCTAACATCGTCGGCGAAACGTGGGTGTACTCAGTACACCTCTGCCACCCCCTCTGGAGAATATAGGCGTGACGGTGTTTTTTTTTTGTTTTTTTAAATTGAAAAATCTTCATCAATACAAGATTTCCTAAACGATACATTTTAACCATTAATTATAATAACAGAATACACATACATAAATACTCACTATTGTTAACAAGTAATTATGTTAATAAATGTAAAGCTTTCTTCATTTTATGACTGTGAGCCACAAGTATTTGTACGCCACGTATTGACTGAGCATAGCGAAATATTAATAACTTACTAAAAGTACTTAGGGTACAAATATTTGTGCCACAAAGTCATAAAATGAAGAAAGCTTTACACTTATTGTTTAATGTTCACAAATAAATTAAATTATTATTATAAATAACTTGTGCCTCTGGGATTTATAATACCTATATAGGAGATGGAAAACATTCTGTGGAACCAGCCCTCGATGGTTCCACAGAATGTTTTTCCAACCCAAAAATTTAGAAAAGATATCAGAAATGTTTTGACCAAAGATGGCGAAGGGCTTGCCCCTTGTTACATTGGTACCTGAAATACCTCCGTATAATTTGGGTGTCATATCTACGCCTCTGTTTACCACAACGAGTTATTGTTATTGAGATTCATTAATTTTTATTAACTTTATCTGTTTCGTTTTTTTCCAGGACCCAGTTGAATCTATATTGTTGTGGACCAAAGAAATTAGTGAAATTATTAAGAAGCAAATGTAAACATGCTTCTAAAACGAGCAAAACAAAGTTCACCTTTGTACACGAAGGCTTCTCTTGATTAGAGAAACTATAGGCGAATTATAATTACAATGCATTTACTGAGAGATTTTGTGGTTTTATTTCATCCACGCGACGATAGATGTGAATAGCTAACATTATAACAAAGTGATAAAATATGACTTTTTAATTTCTCCCAAGACTTTCCGTTCCAAGACCCGTCGTTATTGGTCTGGAAAGTCCACTACTCCATTCTTTGAAAATCTAATCACTATTTAGTGCCAAATTCAGATCGGTGGAAAAAAAATATTTTTTATCCTTGTCCGTTTTTGCGATAGTGGTCAAATACTCTTACTCATTGACATAACGTATGTCCCATCGTGGTCCTATCCATCTTCTAGATATGTATTCCAACCGTATGGTGCGTGCTTTTGTCCTGGATCGATTCATCATTAGTCCAACCTCAAGGTTTGCTGCGCTCAGATCTTGATGAATTTGTTGTAATTCTAGGGTGGATGGTGTAAAAAGGACAATATCGACAGCAAAACGAAGGTTGGTGAGCCTGGTGTTGCCGATGACAATGCTCTTTCTGGATCATCCGTCAGCTAGCCTCTTTAGATCTCTTTCAAAGCGCTGATGAATTGTTTTGGCGATAGAGGTTCGCCCTGTTTTACGCCTTCTTCAATTTTAAATGTATATAGGTCCGGGATATGGAAGCTTGGGTAATATGATCTAATATCATGGATATATCCATGATATTGGTGGGGAGGTATAACCTAATTCTGGAGCTGTAGGTAAAATAAATAATAATTCGTTTATTTATTGATCACCACAAAATAGAACCTACCCTACCCTAGCTCTTAAAATGTAAAAGATTCTGAATCACTGTTGCCTGAGGTAGGTAAAAAGAAACTGTAAAATAGGTCCCTAAGTCCCCACCGCTCGACATCTTGAGAAACTAATGTAAGTACACTTACTGCAAAGTGTAGATTAAAAATATATGTTAGTTAAGTAGTAAGTAAACAAAAGAAACAATGTATTCTCATGAAAATACAGGAGCACACACACCTATTCACTTATTATTAATAATAATAATAATACCAGCCTAAACTGCCGACTGCTGGGCAAAGGCCTTCTCTCACAAATCGAGGTGAGAGAGATTAGGTCATACTCCACCACGCGGACCTAGTGCGGATTGGTGGAGGCAGGTTTGTGGCCACCTGTTGTTGGAACTTATCAGGCCGCCTTTATACGGTTTCCAACTCGGCTTAACGACTACCACATTAAGTGGTAACCGGGACCAACGGCTTTACGTGCCTCCCGAAGCACGGAGACGCTCGAATATGAAAGTGCCACAAACGGTCACCCATCTCGGGCCGCCCGAGTCGAACGCTGCTTAACCTTTGTGATCGGTAAAAACACCGCGGTCGCACAGCGCTACGAGCGCCTTAACTTATTACTTTACAATATTTAAAAGGTGTTCAGTGTAAGAGTGATACTGTATGAGTAGACATTCTTGAGGTAACTTGCACAGTATGGCGATTTTTAGGAACCTTGGGCGTACTCAATGATCTTGTTTGTGTGATAGAGACGAGGCTTAAAACAGCATACATTTAGTAAAGATCTTTTTTGCGCGGGTTCCAGCTGTATTAAGTGCATTTGGCAGCACGAACCCAAGTCGTTATGCAGTAATTTAAAATGGTTCAGCATAATGATAAATAAACCAATATCATAGTGTCTTTATCTGCCGAGATACGTAGTTCCTTAAAATGTAGATAAGCTTGCGAAGTTTAGCAGATAAAACTTCAATGTATTCCCTAAAAGTGAGGTTACAGTCAAGTACAACGCCATACTTTACAGATGTGACTTTTTCAATATAGTCTGAATGATTTTCAAGTCATACTCGTGAACGCGTGCTGCTGGTGGGGACTGGTCCGTCCTCTATCCTTTGACTGATTAAACATGTACCGCAGTACATTTGAATTTTGTCTCGTTCGGCATCACACTGGAGCTATAACCAATTATTTTGTACGCACTATTTACATATTTTATAGTAACCTTTTTTTTTCTCCTATTATACTTTTTATTATATACCGCTACAATATCTATATTTTGTAAATGAGAGGACTATGTAGACACTGACCGATACCATGAATCTAAGTAAACTTATGATTAATCTATACTTAAGCACATCTATTTAGCTCGTTCTGCATTGTTCTTCCATACCCCATGAATGCAATATATACAAAAAGAATTGTAAAGATTTCATTTTTTAAAAGAGTAACCGTGGAGTTTCTTGCCCTTCTTCTCTACAGGAATGACTTTCCGAACGGGTGGTAGAGTCTTAAGTAATCAATAATTTTCTCTTTTTGACTATTTATTTTGATTTTGATTTATAACACTGTCCGGTGCATTATTATTGGAGTGACCTGGATTTCATCTTATACGCAGTGAATAAGCCTAAATAAGGTTTACATTATTTCGAATAGTGAAATTCATCAATTTGGTTTTGGCAATGTTAAGTAAGTAAATAAGTTCCTATGAAGCCAATTCCTAACAGTGTCGAAACCAGTTCGAGCAAAGCGATATCTACCTGACCATGATTTTGCGGTAAAAACGGCGGCTGTATCCTCGGCATAAGAGAAAATTGATCCATTCTCCAATCTAAGATCGCATAGATCGTTGATATAAACTAGAAAGAGAGTGGGAGCTAGTATACTTCCTTGAGGCACACCGTAGCCAATCGGCATCTCAGAGCTAGAATAAGACCCTATTTTCACACGTTGGATTCTGCCAGTTAGATAACTCTGGAACAAGGATAATTGAGTTCCTCTAATTCCCAACGATTCTAGTTGCGATATACAAATGGGAATCGAAACCGTATCAAATGATTTAGCAAGGTCTAGAAAGAGTGCGATACATCTGTAACCATTATCTATTCTCCTTGCAATATGATCAGCTAGGTTATGGACAGCATCAGCCGTAGACAAATTCTTGCGAATTTCAAATTGATTTGCAGATAGCCTATTATGAGTCTCTCAATATTTCACCAGTCTACTGTTGAGTATCGATTCGAGAATTTTAGATGCTTAGGATAGATTTAGGTAGCACTGAAATGGGCCTGTGATTTTCAACACGGTTTCGGTTCCCAGATTTTACGATAGGGTGAACGAGACCCTTTTTGAATAGGTTCGGGAAAACGGCATATGTAAGGCTAATATTATAGATGTGCGTAAGTGGAGGGACAAAAGTACTGCAGTGCTTCTTTAAAAGTGCTGGAGAGATCGCGTCCCAACGACATAATAAGACGTTACACTTCTAACTTACGCATTACAAAAGATTCCCGAGAAGAATTGCGAGGAGATTGCGGATATGTTGAGAGGTCATTTTAAAATTGGTTAGCGAGTTGTCTTCCTATATTGATGAGTTAAGAGTTAATTGCATTTTTAGAAGCTTACTTATTGGTGTTCTATAAGATCAACAGAAGGTAGTAGATGTTTAGTAGTATTTGTGACAGCTTTAATAACGTTCCAAAGTTGTTTAGAGTTTGATCCGGCTTTCTTAAATTCAAGTTTTTCATATTCCGTTTTGGACTTTTGCATAATTCTTGTACTAAAGCTACGATATCGTCTGTAAGTGGCTAAAGGAACATCTTTAAGGCTTAAGTTGTCTCGATTGCAAAGGCATTTTAGTAGACCTGGAGTTATCCAGGGCTTAATTGATCTACGTCTGAGAGGCACGTAGCTTTTTTAGAATAATTTGCTACTGCTAAAAGAATACTATCTACCAGATATTTAGTAGCTTCATTGGGTTCTGTAGTTATGTAAATTGGTCCAAAATTTATATTAAGTTTATCCATGACTAGATTGCTTTCATCAATTCTGCCCATTCATTTAAGCGTCGTGTCGTAGAAGTTAGCTTATTTGTCTCAAGAGAAAGTAATATCGGATAATGATCGGTAACAGAAGATTTAATTACTAAAACTTTGGTTAAGAGAGTGGTCTTGAGGTTAGCATGGTATGGGCACGTGGACCCATGAATGGGCGACATATGTCCAGGAAAAAAGTCCATGGTAAGATAGAAGATTGATATAATCTAGACAGTGAGTTTGGCAATGTCAATATTGATGTCCCCAATGAGAATTATAGATTTAATTGATTTTAATTTCTTTATTACACTATCTATAGATTGATAAAATTAGTAGGGTCTTTGAATGCGTTGGGTCTGTATACTGCAATGATGCCAGACAATCTAATTATAATGAAGATTTTAATACTTATATTCTATATGTGATTTTATTTAAATTATAAGAAATTAAAGAGGTTTTATATTATATTATGTACCATTATGATGGGATCATGATTTTATCTACATGTAACCTTGACACTGATTTTATCTATGAATTTGATAAATGCTGTGTCAAAATGATCTCCACTTAGAATTTTGGGTTCGGACAAAATTGTTTCGTCAAATACTTGTAGGTACAGCCTACGTACATACATTCAATGAATTAAGTTTTATAAAGGAACTAGATACACGGATATGACGCCAGGGAAATTAGAAGCAAAAGTTAAACCTGTTAAAGAGAAGAAAGATAAAAAACAAAAGACAAAAGTAAGCTTTTTATGTGTATTTGAGAGACTTGCAAGTGCAGAGAAAAAGCATTTTGGTGTGAATTTGCACCCTTCGCCTAGGTACATGTTACTAGCCTTTTGTCTCACACTTGAGCAAAGGCCTCCCCTTTAACCGCCCTACTTTCACAGCTGTCGATCAATTTTTTATTTCGGGTCACATAGTACCCGCAAAGGTGTCCAAATTGTCGCGCCACCTTTTTCTAGATCAAACGTCGATTTCTCCTTCGAAGTCACTCCTTCGAAATCAGTTAAGATACAAATAAAAATACAATCTGTAGTACCTATGTACCGGCTGAGAGGCTGATCATAGGGGAAGGATATGAGAAGTGAGCAGTGTGTAGAGCACAGTGTTAAAATAGGTTGATAGTAATTTAGCTGCTTATTAACGTTCATTAGGTACACTTTAGTTGAGTAATGTCGAAGGGGCGAGAAAGAGGTGGTGAGCTTGGCCAGTTTTCCATATATACAGGCCAAATAACAATATGTACCTACCTGCCTATCCTATAATTATTCGTGCCTATTCAAAGCTTTTCTTTAAATTAAAATTTGTATGTACTTATGTAAGTAAATTTCAATAATGACTTTAATGTATGTAAGGGCATTATTGCTGCGATAGCCTAGTGGTTAGACCGTTGCACTGCAAAGTCAGAGGTCTCGGGTTCAAACCCAAGCGGGTTCAAAACCTCTGTCTTACGATAGCATGTGCGTTTTTTAAAAATTAACTATCATTTGCTTTAACAGTGAAGGGAAACATCGTGAGGAAACCTGCATGCCTAAGAGTTTCTCGAAGGTGTGTGAAGTTCACCAACCCGCACCGGGCCAGCGTGGTGGACTAGGGCCTAAACTCTCTCAGTTTGAGAGGAGGCCCGTGCCCAACAGTGTGACAGTTTCTTAACAGGGCTAATATTATTATTATATAAGGACATTTTTTACAGACAAAACGAACACGGAAGCAAATGTTTAGAATCATGTGCCCAATTTGTTTCAATAACATAAGTAAAGATTCTGTTGTCTCTACAAAGTGTGGGCATATCTTTTGTCGGAACTGTATTCAAAAAGCCTTAGTAATTAAACCAATGTGCCCAACGTGCCGAAGAAAATTAACGAAAACCCGCGGATATCACCCTTTATATTTTGACGATATATATGAAGATTCCAAGGAAAGTGATATGTAATACCTGTTGCTGTGTTAACTTATTACCATTCTTAAAAGTGTAGTGTTTTGTAAAAAACAAAGTAAAATATTTATTGTAATGTTGTAGTATCAGTTACCCGTGGCTCCCTTTTTTACCATTCTGGAATTGGTACTGCTAATCGAGCAAAAACATACCTATAATAAGTCCGTATAACCAGTAATCGTACATGGGTGAATTCACATGCATTGCATAATCATGAGTTAGCAGTCATAAAATATTCTCAAATAAATATTTTAGTGTTTGTTTCTATAATAATTACTTGTTTACTTTTCTATAGGTCGCCTTAAATAATACAATCTTCATATTATATTCAATTAAATAATCATTACCTGTATATACACGTCATTCCTCTGATTGTGCTTAATTTTCAAATCCAAATAATTTCTAAAATACTTAAGAAAAAGGTGTGCCTTCAATGAAATACAGTGTTTTTACCTTAGTACTATTCAGCTTATTACAAATAATCTACCTGTGGTCTATTATGAATTTTCATCAAAAATAAATACAAAAGATCATAGTACGTGAATTTACCCACCTTCTTTTACATACTACGGCTTGTTACTGTATTTAAATAAACTAAGGCTACGTTTTCAAACTCAAACCGTTTATATTGCATAAACCCTGCGGGGGTGTTTAGAAATGGTCATATTTTTATTTTTATCTCTCTTACTAATCTACCGGCCGGAACGCGGCCTCCAATGAGAAGATCCGGCGAGAAACTCAGCGGGCTTGTCTTTTTTGTCTAATTTTTTGTATAGATACATATCTTTTTATATTATACAAAATCATTTATGCCATCCAGCTCAAGTGTGATGCCTTACGACTGAGACATAAGGCTAATAATAATATTTTTAAATATATGTTATAATGAAAATCTAGAGGATTCTGGATGGACTAGTCTCCACAAGCAGCACCTGTTCACGAGTACGACTACTTGAGCAGTCATCACCTCCCTCGACTATATAAGAGCGAAGGAAGTGACCCGCACCAAATAGCCACTGCAAGCATAGAGTTTTTAGTGAGCAGGGACTTAATTGTTAATAATACTAGTATAATAGAAGAAAGAAAACATGAAAATAACATTTAGCCAAGGTTAAACGAGTCATCCGTATTACAGCGGAGTGTATTTTTTGTCGTTCAAGTATTCATCTGATGAGTAAGCCTGTTTACAAAGTGTCCTTTTAATGCAGGCTTCAAATTTAGTTTCACTAAGATTAGTGACGTGAATTGGAAGTTTATTATAAAATTTAACACTATATCCCATAAAAGATTTGTGAATTTTGGATAATCGAAACTGTGGTTGATCTAACTTATTTCTATTACTAGTTTTATAACAGTGCCTAGTACCTAGCTAAGTAAACAGATTTAAATTCTTCCTGCTATTAATTTTATTTTCATAGATATATTGACATTGAACCGTCAAAATATTGGTTTCTTTAAACAATTCTTTCAGAGAATCGCGACTACCTTAATTATAAATGGCCCTAATGGCCATTTTTTGCAGAATAAAAACGGACTCGATGTCAGCCGCCCTACCCTACAGTAATATGCCATAAGATATGATACTATGAGAGTAATTAAAATAAATTATTCTTGTGGTGGTTACATCAGTTAGTTGTCTTATCCTTCTCACGGCATACGGCACGTTTTAATATGTAGGTCATTGTAATTTAGACTGTAGTGTATGTACCTCCCTACCTCAGGTGTAGCCTATAAAAAGGGTTAAACCAGTGTAATGTAAGGGGAATATACGTGCATACGTAGAAGCAAACTGTTTTATTTGTAACTAGCTGTTTCCCGCGGCTTCGCACGCGTTTATTTTGTAATTTGACATAGCTAGGTAGGACTTTTTGGGATAGCATTATTCCAAAACTTAAGAGACACCTTTATATTAAGTTTCTTTTAAATCCGTTCAGCCATGTTGATATGGAGAAATAAAAACAACTATCCCCCATGGATCCTGCATTTCCCGAGCTCAAAAGTAGTCTTAAACAATCTCTGAGAAATCCTCCATTTCCAAGTGATAGTGTATCGGTTCCGCCGTTCTGGAAATTAACACGGACAAACATATTTTTTATTTTGCCCGTACGTATGTGCATCAAATATATTCTTTATTTCAAAATCACAAATTAATATTCCCATGCGTTGTGTGGGGATCGTACCTGCGACTATTTGACAAAGTAAGTTAAGCAGTCTACCTTTTTTCGCTTAAATCAAGTCTTCCATGTTTTGCAAAATTATTTATACAGTCAACTTAAATATTACTAAATTTTCGTTGTAGAACAATTTCAGCATGAGTCAAGGCTTTCAGTCATCTGTGAAGAGGAAGAGGGAAACCGAAAGATGATTGAGATTATTAATATCTTCGGGCCTTCATGCAGACCGGTAAGAACCCACCAAATGCATATAGGTGTGATTTTACATACCACTTAGATGGATAATATCGGCATGATTTAGTGCGCAAATAAAGTTACCTTTTTAAAATTATTATTTCACGACTTAAGATACTTTAATACGATCTAATAATCTATATCATCATGTCAGATCCTTTGCGGGGTAGGCAGAGTTCCAAAAGGTTCATTCCTTACAGACCTTTCTGTCTCTTTCCACTTTCATAGTTCGTCTTATACACGCTCGCTGGTTACGGAGACTCTTGACTTGCTCTTCGGATAAGACATGGTCTATTCATGATAAGATAGTCTAGTCTCCGATATCTTTGATCTGTTCTAGGTACACTAACATCAGAAAGCGGCGTGTAAATATGTAAATTTCTTTTTTGCTACCTTTTTTTTTATTAATCTTTGCTGTTGTTATATATAATTATAAATATTGTATATAATTTGTGAAACTATAAATAGTTGTTGTTCTACGTCCTTCCACTTTCGCATTGTATACCTGTGTCGATTTTTTCATATTAAGTTTCCTTATAATCTGTTCAGCCGTTTTAGTATGAAGAAATAATAATAGATAATGGCGAGCGTGTATGAGACGAAGTATGAGACTGGAGGAAGCCGGAGAGGTATGTAAGGAAAGAACCTGTTGGAACTCTGTACTCTTTGCCTACCCCGACAGGGATCTGGTGTGATGATATAGATAGATAGATAGAAATTACATAGATATAATAGATAGAAGTAGCGATTTTAATATTAAGACCTAACAGGGAGACTAACTATTCCGGTAGAACCTTAAAAACTTTGTCAACTTCCACCAGACTTATTTCCCTATAGACTAACTCTATCACTGGGTTCAGTCTTAGCCCCGCTTAGCCCGCACAGGTGGTCTTTGTAAAATATAAACTAAACTATAGCGCGATCCTATTCAATATACAACACTAACGCCGTCGTATAAAAAAAACGTATACAATATCTTGCTTTTCAAGAAGGATTATCAGTTCATCTATTTATTTTTAAATTATCGATAAAATATTTCTGATTTAAATCTTCTCTACCTACCCTGTCAAAGATTATAATCTAGCATAATAGTATCTAACGGTACATTGCCAGCTAAGTATGTAGCAAAGTGTTGTCAGTACATTTTGTGTTAGTCTTCTCGTAAGATATTCATCGTCATTACAGTTTCGTATCCGGCCCATTCATCGTTAGAGTTCTCTCCAAAAGAAACAATCCTGAACGCATCATCGGTTCATGCACAAAACCATGTTTAAGTGTTAAATCAAATATGTATGAACAATTTCCAGTGAGTGCTTTTAACCACTGGAAAGTTTTCTTGAGGAGACGAACCTGAGTCCAATATCAATTCATGGAATTCATGTATAGGCAAAATCACATATTTTACATCGTAACATTGCAGTTCGGGACAAACAGTAATAAAGTTTTATGGTTTATCCCGCGACAATGTAGTAAGTTGATTTAGAAACAATGAATGATTTATCAAAATCGACTTTCTTTTTCAGTCCTCAAAAACTGTTAGATTTTACGAAAATATAAGTATGCAGAGTTGTGATCTTTAGTACAGGCTACAGTTACGCAAAATTTCATTGAAATTCATGAAACAGGTTTGGAGTAAAGTGTATTTTTAGAAATCCAATGTTTCGCTTATTTCCGTCTTTTCTGGAAAAACCTTTAGATTTTTCGGGTTAAATACCTATATAACGTGTTGACCAACATTTTAAGGTATCCGAATGCAAAGTTTCAATCATAAAATCCACCTAGTAGTTTTTACGTGATGATGGTTTATACCCTTGGACAGACAGACAAACAGACACGAAAGCCAAACATTGTAGAATTGGCTTCTAAATTGATAGAATGATATCCCTGGTTTGTTATTTCCTAAAAATAATCCATGTACAGGCTTGATTTCCTTACAGTTTATTATATGTAGTATGTATGGATATAGATGCTTTACTTTTCCATACAAACCGTTTGATTTGCTGAAAACTTAAATATTAACTATATTGTCTGTCATATGAAATATCTCCATGCTAAGTTTCACTGACTTCTAAAAAGTAGTTTTGGAACAATGAATGATTTATCAAAATCGACTGTTTTGTACTTTTCTCGGAAACTGTAAAATTTTTCGAAAATATACGTATACAGAGTTGTGATCTTTTGTACAGGCTACATCTTCTTCCTCGTTCCCTCATTGCTGAGGATCGCGACCACGCACAAACAGTCTCCATTGGGTGCGGTCATATACGGAGTGTACCGCCCGATGCATGCTGCCACCCACCGCCTTCTTTATTGCGTCAGACCATCTTGCAGGTGCCCTTCCCTGAGTACGTCTACCGCCCATTTTGCCTAAAATAATCTGCTTCTCCAGACAATGCTTTGAAGACTGCATAATGTGTCCGAAGAAGCTGAGGGCTCTTTGTCGGCAGATCGTGGAGAGCCGTGTGGTGATTTTAAGTTCTTTTAGTATGGACTGGTTTGTTCTCATTGCAGTCCAAGGTACACGGAGCAACCTTCGCCAACACTACATCTCAAAGGCATCTAACTTACTGCTATCGCGGCTTCTCACAGTCTAAGTTTCGGCACCATACAAGAATACAGAGAAGACCAGAGCACGAACTAAGCGTACTTTGGTTGTTCGTCGTATACCTCTGTTCTTCCAGATCTTGTCGAGGTTAGCCATAGCGCTTTTGGCCATACCGGCTCTACGGCGAATTTCATTAGTGCAGCTCCCGTCACTGGTTATCAATGACCCCAGATACACAAACTCGCTGACTTTTTCATAGCCGTTGAGTGCGTCGGTTACCGGGAGTATGTCTGCTCTGTCCACCACCATTATTTTTGTTTTGGAATGGTTGATCTTATCGACCGAGTGTGGCACTTTCTACTTCAACTTTCTTCAGAAGAGTTGCCATCTCCAGTTCACTCGACGCAACAATCGTGGTATCGTTTGCATATCTTTAATCATTGACCCTGCGACCACCCACTACAACACCGCCATTCCAGCCGTCCAGGGCTTTCCTCATGATATATTCTCCGTACAGATTGAACAACTTAGGAGACAGAATGCATCCCTGGCGTACGCCTCGTTCAGTGTGGAAAGCTTTGGATTTCTGGTTTTCCAGTTTCACGAAGCTTGAGCCATCAAGATACAAATTCTGTATAAGAAAAGTAAGGTGTTGAGGTAGGTACTCCCATCTCCACGAGCACGTCAAACATCGTTCTCCACTGCACGCAATCAAAGGCCTTTGCATAGTCTATAAAGCACAAGACCAACGGCTTATTAAGTTCGCGACATTTTTCAATGCGAAGACGTACATTCAAAATCTGTTCACGAGAGCCCTTTCCAGTCACAAAACCAGATTGTTCGCACGGTATCTGGTGATCTACAAACGACGAAAGTCTAGTGTTTATAATGCGCAGGAGAATTTTACTGTACTGTACAGGCTACAAGAACACAAAATTTCATTGAAATCTATCAAACAGATTTGAAGTAACGTGTCTTTTTAGAAATCCAATGTGTTGCTTATTTTCGTCTTTTCTGGAGAAACCTTTTAATTTTCCGAAATAAATACTATACAACATGTTAGCTAACATTATACGGTATCCGCATACAAAGTTTCATCAAAATCCGCCTAGTAGTTTTTGCGTGATGCTGGTTCATACCCTCCGACAGACAGACATACAAACAGGCACGAAAGCCAAAAATTGCAGAATTAACTTCTACATCGATAGTATGATACCCCTGGGTTGTTATTTCCTAAAAATATTCCATGTACAGACACGTCTTCCTTACAGTTTTATTATATGTATAGATAGGCACTGCGGCCCACATTGCACTAGCGTAATCCCTAAGAAAGTTGTATCATTAATAAATTCAAGTTTTTCATCGTTCAATAAAATATCACAGTCACTACGTTTTACATTAGGTAAAGAAAATCGGATACATTTCGTTTTCTTGCTATTTAGTGCTAAATTATTAGTAGTGAACCAGTTATGCACTTTAAGAATAGCGTTATTATCGACATGTCTACCTACTTGAAAGATCAAAGAGGTATCGTCAGCCAACAACACTGTCTTTGATTGTTTTTCAATTATTTGAAGTAGGTCATTAATATATACCAAAAATAGAAACGGACCCAGTATTGATCCCTGAGGAACGCCCATTTGTACTAAAGCGCCTGGAGACTTAGCATCGTTTATTTAAATGCATTGCTACCTGCCCCCTAAGTATGATTTTATTAAATCAATAGCTTTTCTAACGGATTCCGTAATGCTCTAATTTAAGCAAAAGTATTTTATGATTTACACATTCGAGGGCCTTAGAAAGGTCACAAAATATACCAATAGCATCCTGCGAGCTCTCCCAGGCATCAAAGATATGCTTTAATTTGGTGAAACAATATTGCTTATCATGTAGGATGTTATTTGCTTTAAAATGATCTAACACTTGAATAAGCATTATTTTTTCAAACACTTTACTGAGCACTGGCAAGAAAGATACTGGTCTATAGTTATTGGGGTTCCACTATTACCGGTTGTAAAAAGTGGTATCATTTTGCTAAATTTTATTAAATTGGGAAATACTCCCTGATCCACACACATATTATAGATAATAGCTAGGGGAGGCGCCACTCCGATCTAGGTCTCGAACCTATTCGCGCCTTTATTAAAAAGGCGTCAACACGTCACTTCGCGAACGCATCTACCCATGCGAATCCGTTAATCGTAGCCACCGCCGACTACGATCTCCCCCCCGACCCCTGCCGCCACCGCCGGCCGCGACATGTTCTCACCGACCCCCCCGATGCTTTGTCATCCCTTCTTTCCGCTCAGAATACGGGCGACGACGACGACGACGTAGTAGTAGATCCTCTCCCATAGCCGGCGGTTGACCGGTGCACTTAGTAGTGCACCCGTCCCCCTACAGCGACTGTCCCAACCGAGGGCGCCTCTACGAGGCGCCCTCGAGTATGTCGCCTCTTGCCCTTCTGGCTGGCTAAAGCGTAGTGGTTGCACGCTCGCCTTTAAGTCCGGTGAAGCTGTAAAGGCCTCGCGGCCAGCAGCGTACATCATTCACACACACACACACACACGCGATTGTATTTATAATAATCTTACATGTGTTTACTGACATTCCTCATAAGTCTTCAGTTAATTTTATTTTTATATCATTTAAAGCTTTAATAATAGTATGAAGACTAGTATAATTAAATGTAAAATCTCTGGGACAAGTTATTATGTTCTTTTTAAGAATTGAAATAGAGTGACATGGAGAACAATTTAAGGCGTCCGTTGTTCTTAGAGCTATATTAGTAAAAAATGATTCAAACTTTAGGGCGATGTCTTTATGAGAATTGATAAGTCCACGGGGAGCCTCAAAAGTGTAATCCGTAGTGCGGTGTTTGGACCTACCAGTTTCACTGTTAATTATTTTCCAGGTGGTCTTTATTTTATCATCCGCGGATTTAATTTTTTTTTAATAATATGCAGTGCTTTAGCAGCCTTACATACTCTCCTAAACGTTTTGAATACTTGGCGACATACTTTGTAAAGTTTTTATTCCTATTCTCGGATTTTAATTCATAAAGTTCTAATAGTTTTAACGAATTCCCGTAGTCGCCCAGTCACAAAAGGTAAATTTGGCTTTATTATTTTATATTGTAACTGGAAAGTTGCTTTCAAATTCCGTCATTAATATGAAGAGAAGTGTGCATAACATTCATTAGGGTCATTTAGATCACTAGGAGAAACGACTAATTTCGAAACGATTTATTCTTTGAGAGGTGGCCAGATTAGCGCTTAGATGCGTCCGCATTTATATCTTAGTTATACAGTCCACACTCACAGTCTTCAGGGTGTCAGATCCTGATTGCTCCGCAAAACAGTCGGTGTCCCATGGTACATGCGGAACGTATATCACTATTCCAACGTCGGTCTCGAACTTACTCCCGCCTTTGTGTGCGTGCGGATGTGTTATCTTACTTCTTCAAAATATCTTGGCGCCCAGCGCAAGATCGGGAAATTCGAAAGGTGTTGCCAGCAGAATGCATTAAAATGTATTTCAAAAAAAAATCAAAATCAAAATCAAAAGTTTTTTATTCATGTAGACCAAAAGGCACTTATGAATAGTCAAAAACAGAAAATTATTATTACTTAAGACTCTACCACCCGTTCGGAAAGTCATTCCTGTGGAGAAGAAGGGCAAGAAACTCCACGGTTACTCTTTTTTAAAAATGCGGTTTACAATTCTTTTTGTATACATTGCATTTATGGAGTATGGGAGAACAATGCAGAACGAGCTAAATAGATGTGCTTAAGTATAGATTAATCATAAGTGTACTTAGATTCATGATATTGGTCAGTGTCTACATAGTCCTCTCATTTACAAAATAGAGATGTTGTAGAGGTATATAATAAAAAGCATAATAATAATAGTAAGAGAAAGTGTTACTATAAAATATGTAAAGAGCGCGTACAAAACAACTGGTCATAGCTCCAGTGTGATGCCGAACGAGACAAAATTCATCAGCATTATGGTACACGTTCAGTCAGACAAAGGGCAGGGGACGGACCAGTCCCCACCAGCAGCACCCGTTCACGAGTATGACCTGAGAAGCAGCCATCACTCTCCTCAACCATTTTAGAGGGAAAAGAATGACCCGCTCCACAGAGCCGCCACTAGCAAAGACATTTTAGTGAGCATGACCAATCCACGACCCTGTCGACATCGTTCGAGAATAATATTTAAAATCAATGAACGCTCGCTAGGCAGGACACGCTGCACTTAACATTATATTCTTCTAGATTTCAGTTAACTTGTGTAAAGGCATTTTTATCATTTAAAAAATCATTTAGTGTATAATATCCTTTACTCATTAGTGAAGATTTAATATACTTTTTAAATCTGTCAAGTGGCAACTCTAACATGGGCTTTGGTATCTTATTGAAGCAGCGAATACCGACTCCTACGAAGGAAGTAAATACTTTTTTAAGCCTAACAATTGGTAATACCAGTTTATGTTTATTTCTAGTATTTAATTTATGAACGTCACTCACTTTATTAAATAAATGGATATTCCTACGTATGTACACTATGTTGTCGTATATATACTGTGAAGCGACCGTGAGAATGTTGATCTCTTTAAAAAGTTCTCTGAGGGAAGCCCTAGGTCCAAGATTATAAATGGCACGGATAGCTCTTTTTTGCAGTATGAATACATTTTCCACGTCAGCAGCGTTACCCCACAGTAGGATACCATAAGACATAATGCTATGGAAGTAACTAAAATAAACTAGACGTGCTGTATCCACATCCGTAAGTTGCCGTACTTTCCACACTGCATAAGCAGCGGAGCTAAGTTTACCCGCAAGCGATGAGATATGGGCCCCCCATTGGAGTTTGGAGTCTAGGGTAATGCCTAGAAAGACAGTGGAGTTCACGAGGTCCAGCTTTGTGCCATTAATAAGAATATTCGTAGCATTAACTTTTACATTGGGCATAGTAAATTTAATACACTTTGAACACTGATGGTATGTTCACTTCGCTGCTCTCTCGGCGCGTTCCACTTTATTGCGCCATGGCGCAATTTCGAGTTAACGCTATGAGCCAGCGCAGTAAACTGCGCTTGAATTATTGAGTTGACACAAGAAATTTCGCTGAGTTACCGATGTTTAAGATACACCGAGGCCCTAGAGGTGGAATTTTTATACTCTGGACTGTGATATTTTTTTGGCACTGTATACCGTATTGATATTGATATATTGATGGTCCTGTATGTTCGTTATTTGCACAGACTAAAAAGAGATGCATTCAAAACAATAACTAACTGTTTCATATGCAACAAACTTAAGCAAATTATGACGGCATTCGTACGAAAAAAGTCCGCATTAATTTAACGAATAAAAAAATCGCCCTTGAAAAAATATGTATTATTGACATATCGAAATAAAAATATCGATAATAATGTGAAAATGTCGATATATTTTGGAATACTTATTATGACTGTCACTCACAGAGCGCTGTCACATCGCTGTCACAGTTACGTTTCTTCTGTCACTGTGATTGCCGTGGTGGTTTTGTTTTGTGCTTTTACATTACAATATGTGAAAAGAATTTTGTAATAGAACTATAGCAATAATTTATTAAAATGAATATAAAAACGGACATAAATAGCACTGAGACATACCAAAAACTGTTCACAAAACTCGACAACCCAGACCTCACATATCAGAACTATGTCAAGAGATTAGCCAAATATCATTTCCAAGTGAAGGCGATAATTCAGGTAAATAGACAGAATAATATAAATATTGAATGATGTTGGCCTAATAAATTAAAAGGCTTTGAACGTCAAATGTTTTACATGTTGTTAAGGTTAGAATAAATAATAATTTCATGTCAATTATTTTTCTGCAGTATTTGTCTTGTTTGTATTGTATGATTATTTTAGAGTACCTATACTATAAGCCGCGTTAAAAACGCGACTTATAACTTGGGCCTGATGTGAATCTTCTGCCATTTAGCCTAAACTCGAAATTACATTCTATAATCATAACTTTTTTTTTTTAAAGACGTAGCCCCACACTAGGATTTATTCCGGTATCGTGGGTGCGTTTACAAACATGAAAATTCACATACACAAATACCCAGACCGAAACAAATAATTGTGGGTCACAGAAAGATTTGTGCCGTGCGGGACTCGAACCCGCGACTATTAGACACAGTGGGCGGAGCGGCTAAAGCTCTTAACCACTGCGCTAAATCTTCCGTCGAAATTGCTACATCTTTTTCATAAAGTCAGTAAAGTGATGAAAGTTAGAAAAATTGTCATTGGTTACTATTTTGCAGGACATTCTAGAATGTAGGGATTCAATGGAATCATTAAATGAACTTAATGAGAAGGGCAGAGCAAAGATCACACTACTGAGAGAAGAATTAGAGAGCTTAGAATTGTATGGGAAGGATACTGGTGATCCCAAATATGCTGTTGAATTAGAAGCTCAACGGCATCAATTAGCTGGGTAATGTATCTCCATTCTCAAACATATTTTGTTTACATATTTTAAATCTTTACCATGTTGGTCTAGTGGCAAATAAAGTGCTCTCTGATCACTAGGTCCTGGATTCAAATCCTAGATCGGACAAATATAGTTTTTCTATCGAAAAATCTCCCAGTATCAGTCCAGATTTTGGAATTTTCCCTGTTATATGTCATTAGGCTCACCCCTAATTCATGGGACCTAACATAGTCAGCGAAAAGTGGGTGTATACAGTACACCTCTGCCACCCCCCAACTTGGGAATATAGGAGTGACAGTGTTTATTATTTTTATTTAATATTTTATTAAAAGGTTTACCTTCCTATTTCATTCAAAAACCCTAACATTATTATTTGGGTAGTATATTTATGTCTCTGATGCACAAGCTTTATTTGGAGCTGTATAAAGTTTGTGCGGGTTCATAACCATTACAGATTTAATTTTTATGACAAGACTGTAGGAAGGTGAAAGAGCTTTTACATACTAATGAGTCCAACATGTAGAGACCTTTAGAAATTTAGTTTTTATGACAATAAAAGGTAAAAGATGCCTTTATACACAGTATATTTTATGATCTGAAGGGCAAGTCAAGAGTCTCCGTAACCACCGTGTTGCATGAGATGAATTATGAGAGGGGAGAATGCCAGGTCTGTATGGAAAGAACCTGTTAAAACCCTGTACTCTCTACCTACCCCACAAGGGAGCTGGCGTGATAATATAGATTAATAGATAGATAAGGGGAGGAAGCCAAAGAAGTCTGTAAGGAAAGACCCTGTTGAAACCCTGTACTCTCTACCAAGGGATTTGGTGTGATGATATGGATAGTTATATTTTATTATTATTGCATCTAATAAAGGTTTTTATGTAACTACAGGCTTTTGAAAGAATTCAAAGATGCAAACATAAGCAGTATGTTTGCTATAGAAAAAGCTCAAAGAGAGGAATTATTGAAACCGGCCGATGGTGAAGACTCCTCTGTTAGGAACAGGAAGAAAAAAGTTGATAGGGATGGATTGCTCAAAATGTCATCAGGTAATTATTTTTACATTTCTGTATATATTGACTGCCTAGTAAATCTGGTTGCGAATAATGGGCTTTGCAATCATGAGGAAACCTAGATTAAAAATTGTTAGTATCAGTCCAGAGTCTGGAGTGGAGGGCCTGTTGTATAGGCTTGCCCCTTATTACATGGGATTTGACTTTGTCTGCGAAAAATCAGTGTACAAACTACACCTGTGCCACCCCTGCTTGGGGAATATAGGTGTGAGTGTTTATATTTCTATGTATCTATTTTATCATCATGTCAGATCCCTTGTTGGGTAGGCAAACCCTGCAAGGTACTCTCTTGCATCCTCCACTCTCTTAGTTCACTTCTGACCCACCGCAGGATACCCTTTCTCATATTTACACACAAGGGTTAAAGGGTATACTGTGTACCCCTCCGCCTACACCCCTTCAGAATAATATTTGTGACAGGTATTAGTGTGTATTTTTTTTTTAAATATTGTTTTTATGAGTATTAAATATGATGAGTTGAGTGATAAAAGCTGTGTGTGCACCCTATAATTCACATTAAATTTGTAATCTGCTTAATTTATTGAATTCTTAGATTCACGTAATAACTATCACACATAGAATAAAATTCTTTTTCGGATTTTATCTAACACTTGAGTCCCTCCCTATAGGCTAAGCATTCGAAACTTTAGGAACTTAAAAAATCAAAAATAATTTGCCCCAAAATCCGGAAAATAGTTTTATTTAATCGGTTTGATCTCTTTACATTGTAGGTGTCACAGAACAGTTACTGTCAATAAGTAGGCACCTGGCGGACACCACACAAAGGAGTCAAGATACGTTAGACAATTTAGTATCTTCTAGTTCTTCAGTAGATGTGAGTATTGATCTTCTATACCAGCTAACTACTTATACAGAGTATTTACATTTTGCAAGTTCCATTTTCGGCGTTTTATCGACTGGTCGATCGGAGACTCATTGCAGCGCTCCCAAAGATGTGCGTTGGAGATTTTCTCGGGCCAGTATATCCCAAGAATCCGGCGTAGGCATCGGTTGACGCAAGTCTGGAGTCGACACGAGTTATCCCTAGTAACCTTCCACTTCTCACATCCACACAGCAATACGGTTTTATTGTTGGACCGGAATATTTTCAGCTTGACTCTCCGTGTCAATTTCCGTGATTGCCATATAGGACGGAGCTGTGTAAAGGTTGCTCTTGTTTTGGCGATTCTCAAAGCGATGTCCTCTTCGGTCCCTCCAGTTTCCGACACGACACTTCCGAGGTAAGTGAGTTTGTGGACTCGCTCCATAGCCTCTGTGCCAATGAGCAACGGCAATGAGCTTGTCGCCCCGCAACTCATCTCCTGGGTATTCTGGTTGTTTATTTTAAAGTTCCACCTTCACTGCCTCCCGACGTAGGTTGGCTTGCATATCGGCGCGTGTGTGACTCAAAAGGCATAGGTCGTCGGTATAATCAAGATCCTCTATGATGCTAGATAGTCCCCACTCTATGCTGCGGCCCTTATTGGAGGTCGTGTGATGCATCACACCAGAACGACGAGGAAGAGGAGAGGTGACAGAAGACACCCTTGTCGCACACCGCATGTATCGGTATGTAGTCCGAGACGAGGCCATTGTGCGTCACTCTACAAGAATATTTGTTGTAGATGGCCTTGATGAGGTTCGTAATTTTCTCGGGCACACCAATCTTACGCAATCGGTCCTAGATATGGTGAACCCGAACAAGAGCGCTGCGGTGCTCTTCTCCAGAGGTGCCACACGGCGCCCCTCCCGGATCCACCTCAAAAGGAATCTCGGTCAAGTGACCATGTTCGACCGACCCATTTCCTGGGTCAAAGAGGTCAAATATCTAGGGGTCACCCTAAACGATACCATGTCCTTCGGCCCGCACATCAAGCGAGTCCGTCACCGAGCATCCTTTGTGCTCGGCCGTCTCTATCCGCTAATCTGCAAGCGGAGTAAAATGTCACTTAGATATAAGGTGACACTTTACAAAACTTGCGTACGACCCATCATGACGTACGCGTGTGAGGTGTTCGGCCACGCAGCCGACTCTCACATCGATACACTTCAAGCGGTTCAGTCCCGCTTCCTCCGCAAAGCCGTAGGGGGCCCGTGGTTCGTACGTAATGTCGACCTCCACTCCGATCTTGGTCTCGAATCTATTCGCGCCTATATTAAAAAGGCGACAACTCGATACTTCGCGAACGCATCTTCCCATGCGAATCCGCTAATAGTAGCCGCCGCCGACTACGAACCCAACCCCAATCCCTGCCGCTATCGCCGGCCACGACATGTTCTCACCGATCCCCATGATGCTCTGACATCGTTTCTTTCCGCTCCAGATACGGACGACAACGACGAAGTCGTAGATCCCTAGCCTAGCCCGCCGACCGGTGCACTTCCCCCGTAGCGACTGTCCCAACCGAGGCCGTTCCTCTTTGAGGCGCCCTCGAGTATGTCGCCCCCTTGCCCTTCTGGCTCGAGCGTAGTGCTTGCACGCTCGCCCTTATGTCCGGTGAAGCTGTAAAGGCCTCGCGGCCAACAGCGTATATCACTCAAACACACACACGGTCCTAGATAGATATCGGCGTCACCGTATCAAAGGCTTTTTCAAAGTCTACAAAGGTTAAATAAATTTCTCTCTGCCATTATGATGCCTGTTCTAATATGATGCGCAGTGTGTTGATCTGATCCGTGCAGGATCGACTGGGTCGGAATCCAGCTGCTCTCTGCGAATGAGTGGTTCCACGGCCCCCGACAGTCTGTCCAAGATGATCTTGTAGAGCACCTTAGAAGGAGCCGAGAGCAAGGTGATGCCTCTCCAGTTGCCGCAATCACTGAGATCTCCCTTTTTTGGTACAGTGATAAGGAGACCTTGATTCCAGTCGTCTGGTAACTTTTCGGCCAGCCAGATTTTACGTAGGAGTGGCGTAAGTACTTTCACAGCTGTTGGCACGTCAGCTTTAACCTTTTAAGCTGTGATGAAATTGACTCCTGGGGCCTTGCCATTTTTGAGCGATCGGATGGCATTTGCTACTTCTTGAGCGATCGGATGGCATTTGCTACTTCTTGTCTTGTGGGTGGAAAGACGTCAATATTTAGGCTCCGCAGGGGCAAGCTGCTATCAGGTATAGTGGTAGTCGAAGGGTTATAAGGGACCCGAAAGATCTCCTCAAAATGCTTCCGCCAGCGTTGGAGCTATCCCTCAGATGTCATAATCAGTTGGCCTTGTCCTTGGCTCCTTGTCTTTTAGGGGCATCTTCCGGTTCTGATTTCGGCTAAGGTCTTCGTTGCCTTGTAAAACTCCCTGCAGTTACCGAAAATTGCAGCACGTTGGGTGTTATCAGAGATACCGTCCGTCCATACTCTTCTGTCATGCCTAATACTACGGCAGATGCATCTTCTGATTTGACGGTATTGCAGTCATCAGAATATTCAGAATCTTCTTAAAATAGGAGAGAGCTGGAGATTCAATACTTTATGTGGATATGGTTAAATTTATCCTAAGAATAATTCTAAGATCTACGTATAATGTAATTTATATATTTTTTTTCTTTTTTAGGGTACGAAATCGGAACTAGAGAATACAGCTAGCACGATAACTCAGTCTGGCAAGCTGTTGAAAAAGTACGGGCGAAGAGAATTCACCGACAAAGTAATCATGTTCTTTGCATTCCTTTTCTTTCTAGCTGTTTGCTTATATATCGTGCAGAAGAGGATGTTTTGATTGTATTACATGACAATTATTTATTATACAATATTTATGGCTTACGATGTAATGTGTGAAGTATGATTTTATGTGTATAAATAAATTGTTTTTGAATTGATTACTGAAATTCATTCGGAAAGTTTGTATAGCGCCATCTATTGGTTGTACTTGCTACTACGTAGCAAGGCTTAATCCTTTAGCAAACTTATATTAGATGTCGCTACTTATCTCAATGTTTTTAAATGGTACCTATAGTTTTTTCACATAGGATGGGTAGTGAGCTCAGACCATCCAAAGAGAATATAATCACTACGTTATAAGACCATCCTTAGACGAAGAGACCTAATTTTAGCTTCATGGTATTGACAGTTATATTTGCCAAACGAAATTAATATTGGATTCAATGGAGTTAAGGCATAAAACCATAAGTATAGAAACGGGCCATGCCTCTTATTCCCATTGAATAAAATATAATTCCGTTTGGCAATTAGAACTGTCACTACCCATCCTATGTGAAAAATACTATAGTGATTTATTCTTTTTAATATTTACTAATAATATAATATTTATTCGTTTCTCGTGCATTGTTTCGAATTTCAATCTTTTTGAAGCCAGAGCCCTTGCGGAATAGACAGAGAGTACAGAGTTCAAACAGGTTCCTTCCTTAGAAACCTCTCTGGTCTCCTCCACTCTTATAGTGCATTCAAGTTCGCCGGTTACGAGACGATGTTATTACCTAATGTCAACTCATTTGATCAGCGAAGGACTAGCTTTTTTTGATGAGATTCAAATATTCTATCTATCTCTATCATCACGCCAGATAAAAATACTGATCTATATTGATGGTAGAGTTAACAAATACCGATTGATTTTGTAAGGTGCGTTCGCAGTTAGCACCTGACTTTAGTTAAATAAATAAATATCGTCACGTTTATATTGTGAGGTGTGCTGTGTACATCCACTTTTCGCCGAAGATGTTAGGTTTGCAATGCAATAGGAGACGACCCTCTTGGTATTATACCAGGCACTGCCCGACACCCAAATGGGATTTTTTCAATAAAAAAGAATTACTTTGTCCGACCTAGGTTTCGAAATCAGGACTTCATGATCAGTCCTCTCATTATTCGCCACTAGACACAAAGAGATCTTTTGTGTGTGAATGATCTACGCTGTTGACCGCTCGCCCTCGCGCTCAACGCTCGAGCCAGAAGGGCAAGGGGGCAACCGCTCAAGGGCGCCTCAAGGAAGAACGGCCTCGGCTTGGGCAGTCGCTATGGGGGAGGGCGTATACTAGGTGTCTCACCAGGGTGCTCTGCACCGGCCGGTGGGCAAGGGATTCTTTGACCTCGCCGGCGCGGTCGGTGTCTGATCCTGCGTGCGGTATCTTTATACGAAAGAAGGGATGTAAGGGAATCGGGAGGGTCAGTGAGGACATACCGCGGACGGCGGTAGCGGCTGATAGGAGGGGAGTTAGGTTCGTAGTCGGCAGCGGCTATGATTAGCGGATTTTTATGATTGGACGCGTTCGCGAAATATCGGGTTGTCGCCTTTTTAATAAAGACGCGAACCCCATACGAATATAATCACACGTTTATTAGTCCAACGAGAAAAGACGACTGACTGCAGTTAGTTGACAAAAATAGCGCTGATGTAAGATGACGCCATCCTAATATCGTCTGTAATCTTAGTAGTGAAAACAAACCGTTTTTCCAATTACAAAGCCCGGCCTTAACCCATATAATATTGGAGATAAAAGTCGTCTACGCACAATGATCGACGCGTGCAAACGTAAGTGACCAATCATCTGACGCCGATATGACGTGATAACCGTGAGGGGAAATTCGTCAGCAACGGATTGAAACCAGTAAATAGGTAGTTAAGTTGAACCATGGTTGAACCAATGAAATACTTCAAGCACATTTGGGCTATTTGCCTATCACATCTTAAATAATTATTTTTGAATAAACTTTTGACAAATATATTATCCAAACCTTAGATCCAAGCTAAAGCATGAACCAAGTCATGAGCCTTGCGAAAACGTAGTAATTATATACTCTTTTCCCTGCGAATACATAACCATAGAGTATATAATATATAGGATGGATTTTTGGTCGTGGCAGTAAGGGCAGCTACCTTGACCGTTATAGCTGCAGAAAAACGATCTGAGGAGACTATCCTTCACTTTTTGAGAGATTTTAAGCTGCATACACAGATTTTGAAAAAATTTACAATCAGGAAGAAAGTCGGTAATTTACACAATAACTTTTTTGAACTTAATAACGATCCTGTTTCTTATAAGGATCAGAGATCTCTATGGGACCCACTGAGATTGGAATACCGGAAAAGTTAGAAAAATCAAAAAGATTTTTCTTTTATTACGTTTTTTTAATACATAGGTACCTAATACGTTTTCATATTCATCTTTTTCAGATTATTGAAGCCGCGATGATTTCCTACAAAATGTATGGAAAAAGTTTTTTGCGATTTCTGACTTTTCTAGTAGTACATATAGTACACAATACAGAACTTTGATCTTTTCTGCTGTGGTGGGTTTTCAATAGAAAAAAAAAATCGTAGAGTTGGGAAACATGCTCGTTGCAATTGCATTGGCCTCGTCCCTATTACACAGCGAGTTAACATCGTCGGCGAAATATGACGGTGTTTAATTATTATTTTACTATAGGTTATCATCTCAGCCTATACTTGTCCACTGCTGAACATAGGCCTCCCCAATCGCTGTCCAGCGTAACCGGTCTGATGCCACCTGCATCCAACGACTTCCTGCGATTTTCACAAGATCGTCGGTCCATCTGGCAGGCGGTCGTCCCTCGCTGCGCTTGCCAATACGTGGTCTCCACTCTAGAATCTTTCTGCCCCAACGCCCGTCCGATCTACGCGCTATGTGGCCCGCCCATTGCCACTTCAGCTTGCTAATCTTAAGGGCTATGTCGGTGAGCTTGGTTCTTCTACGAATCTTCTCATTCCTGATTCGATCGCGTAGAGAATCGCCGAGCACAGCTCTCTCCATAGCTCGCTGAGCAACTCTGAGCTTTTTTTTATACCTATTGTAAGAGACCACGTCTCTGATCTTACTATAGGTAATTAAGATAATTAATCTGTGTTATTATTCTCATTAATGATCGGGAGCGAAGTGCATACTTTGTTCTATTTATTACAGTTTATCTTATGTTTACAAATTGATGTGTTATAGAACTCCATTAATGCAGAATTTGCCTTAATGTCAAATGAATCCAATTAAAGCCTATAATAATAATTCCAGGTTCAAAGAAGATTAATGCTATACGCATAATAAACATGAAGAGGAAAATGAAATATAAATTATTGTTTCTCAATAAATAATGTATTTACGAGAACGTATATTTCTGTGAAATTATTGCTATTTTCCTTGGGTAATTGGAACATATGATAGCGCGGAGTTCAAGTGTGTGTTCTGGGGGTTTAAGGTTCAAGGAGTCAATATTGAGATTGTATGACGTGTGCGAACATGTAAGTCAATGTAACTTTAATAACGACCTTCATTGATAATATAGGGCTGCCGACTAGGATAATATTGAGTACATTTTTTTATAAAAAAATAAACCATAAAAACCGTCACGCCTATATTACCCAAGCGGGGTGGCAGAGGTACTGTGTACACCCACTTTTCGCCGACGATGTTAGGTCCATGTAATAGGGGGCGAGCCTACTGCCATTTACCGGGCACAATTCCAGACTCCGGACTGATTCTGGGAATTTTACGATAGAAAAAACTCCATTTGTCCGACCTAGTAATTGAACCCAGGGCCTAGTGATCACTAAGCACATAAAGCCATTAGACCAACGAGCCAGTCATATTTTTATTTTTTCGAAGAGAACCCGTAATGGGTATCCGCCATGTTTGGGGGACACAGAGGGGTTTTGTCGGAGTCCTTGATCCATCGACGACACCGGCTGTCGATGGACCAAGTGCACTGACTAAAAACTCTCCCGTGACACCCTAAAGGTTGGGTCAAATAGCCGACGTAGCGCGATGGGAGCGTGACGGGAGAGCTCGGTTCAGTTTTGACGTTTGCCGTCGCGCCGAGCGGGGCTGCGCTGTGTGTCCTCTCCCGTACATTTTAGTACATTAGAACTCCCCAAGCCGCGCCACCGTGGCGCTCCCGTCGCGCTGCGTCGCCTATGTGGCGAAATGTGGCTAAGTTATAGACAGACACTGGATGACGATGGACTTAGATTTTGTCTAACACTTATGATTATCAACTCAAATGATAAAAAATAAACACCGTCACGCCTATATTCTCCAAATGAGGGTGGCAGAGGTGTACTGTGTACACCCACTTTTCCTCGACAATGTTATAGGAGGCTATGGGAATATGTACCATGTAATAGGGAGCGAGTTTATTGCCATTATATCGGGCAGACTGCCATAATCCGGAATGGTATAGAATTGTTTATTGTACTAAGTTACTTTTGACTGAGCTAGGATTGGAAACCAGGATCTTGAGATCACTACGTGCTTTATTAGCCACTAGACCAACGAGGCAGTCATCAGCCAGAGATGGGCATAATGTAATCAGAATAATGATTACAATTGCATTTTGTAATATTCAATCATGATTCAAGATTAAAAGTGTAATCGTTAATCATTAATACACCGTCACACATATATTTCCCAAGCGGGGGTGGTTAATTATTAATTTGATTACATGTTGCCCATCTCTGTCAGCAACCAAAATATGTGTTCTTAAACTAAGAAATTGAAAATCTGAAACTGAGTGGCGGGTTTTTCCTCTCCAACATGGTATGACAGGGATTTTCGTCAAGTGACGGCTTTAAACAACGCGTAGGTTTTGAAAAAGTATATTAGTTTATTTATTTGGTGCATCAACAATATACATATTATAACACTTTTGTCATATATATATGGTAACAATATAGTCTTATATGCATATCAATAATAGATGTACACAGCATTTACAAGAATAGTATGTAGGTAAGTATATTGGTACAGGTGAGAAGGAACATTTTAGATTAATGATGATTACACATTTATAATTTTATATTTACGAATAGGAAATTAATAATTATTAATGAGTATTACATGGATTTAATTTAATTATAGTAACTTATTGAGCAGGAAAAAAGTTATTAGAGTTAGTTGTTTAATATGACGACGGCTAAGTCTACTGATTGGAGCGTAGGCCGCTCTGCTGGCTGAATTTAATAGTTGGAGATTTGATTCACAAATGTTTGTTTAGATTTATGTGTATGTAAATTTCGTATTGGTAAACACACTACGTCACAGGAATAATTACTTTATTTTTTAATAAAAAGGAACAAGAATGTCATTAATTATCTTTTTAACCGACTTCAAAAAGGAGTAGGTGCTATGTTTGGTTGTATGTATGGTTTTTTTAATTTTTTTTAATTTTTGTATGTTCAGCGATATTTCCGTCAATTGTGGACCGATTTCGATATTTTTTTTTGCATTGGGTTCAGTATATCTCCAAGGTGGTCCCATATTAATTTTATTGACATTGGACCTTGGACTTAGAAGATACACCAGGGAACTCCTTAACGACAAACAATAGGCATGTGTAAATTGAGATATTATGGGTATTACGTCAATCCTATAGGTACCCTACTATAGAATAATTCACTGGTCACTTAAAATTGTAAAATAAAATTCTTTTATAAAAAACTGTAAACCGACTTCAAAAAGCAAAAAAATAAATATTTGAAGTCGGTGCCAAGTAACCGACTGCACCAACCAGCACTGAGTTCAAATATTAATTTTTTTGCTTTTTGAAGTCGGTTAACCTTTTTTTATAAAAGATTTTATTTCAATAAAAATCTGATAGACAAATCGGAGACTATCTTGGCTGGAAAACATTGATCTAATTACCATCTTGGGTGGATACTCAAGTTCCTATAATCTACATTATGGAATGGAACCTGGTCAAGATCAGTTGCATTCCTTTTCAATGAAATATGTACAATTTCATTTGTCACAATGTCATCATCTTTAAGATTAATTAGGGTTTGCGCCTGGCTTTACCTACGTGATATTTGAAGTAAAATATTAATCAGGTTTTATGGTGGAAGAATGACGATGATGGCGGATAGACCGTGTCTTATCTAACGGACAAGTCAAGTCTTCATTATATGCGAGCGTGTATGAGACAAACTGTGACAGTGGAGGAAGCTAGAGAGTTCTGTAGGGAAAGCACCTATTGAAAATCTGTACTCCCTGCCTATCCCGCAAGGGAGCTTCCATAGATACTTGAAGTAAACTACTAACCAGGTATTGAAATTTTTAAGTGTTGGGTAAGTGCCTTAGATCCATCGCTTATAATATTAGGCCTGTTAAGAAACTGTCCCACCGTAGGGCACGGGCCTCCTCTCCAACTGAGAGGGCTTAGGCCATAGTCCACTACGCTGGTCCAGTGCGGGTTGGCAAACGTCACACACCTTCGATAAACTCTTAGGCATGCAGGTTTCCTCACGATGTTTTTCTTCACCGTTAAAGCAAGTGATAATTATTTTTTTAATACGCACATGCTTTCAAAAAGACAGAGGTGCGTGCCTGGGTTTGAAACCCTGACTTTGCAGTCCAACGGTCTAACTACTAGGTTATCACTGCTCTTAGACCATCACTAGCCATCGCTTAGAACAGTTGAATGCTCTGACGCCAAGCAAGGACATAAAATTTTAAGCATCCTTGAGTGCGCCTTCAAATATATAGACTTTCACATTTATTAAATCAATAAGTGTAGTGTGATGTAATGCACGTATCCCATGCCAACCCTCAGCGAGCTAGACGACATTGACTTGCATTAGTGATAATTTGTGAGGAGGCGGAGGTCACCGTTCAGATTAGGAACAGATTCGGATCATAATAGTTCTAAGGCCATTTCTCGAGACCATTGATGGACAAATATGTTTGGCAATGGTTTGATTCTGTTATGTAAATGTTAGGGATTGACTTTGAATGTTTATCAAAGCAAATTTGATCAAAGGCAAGCATATAAATTATACGATAGCCTATATATTTGAGGCAATATGATAGTGATTTTCCTACAAATTATAACGACGGCGACGGGCGATTTAGCGCAGTGGTTAAAAGCTTCCGTTCCACCCACTGCGTCTAATAGTCGCGGGTTCGATCCCCGCACGGGGCATCTCTTAGTGTGACCCACAATTATTTGTTTCGGTCTGGGTATTTGTATATGGCACGCACCTCTGTCTTTTCGAAAGCATGTGCGTATTAAAAATTAATTATCACTTGCTTTAACGGTGAAGGAAAACATCGTGAGGAAACCTGCATGCCTAAGAGTTTCTCGAAGGTGTGTGAAGTTCGCCAACCCGCACTAGGCCAGCGTGGTGGACTATGGCCTAAACCCTCTCAGTTTGAGAGGAGGCCCGTGCCCAACAGTGGGACAGTTTCTTAACAGGGCTAATATTATTATTTTATATTTGTATATGTGAATTATCATGTTTGTAAACGCACTCACGACACAGGAATAAATCCTAGCGTAGGGCTTCGTCTTTTTTTTAAATAAAATTTACTATGCATGTGTACTTAAGTTTCCAAAAACGATATAACCTCGTATCGTTATATCGAACATCTATTTTTTTCGAAGATAAAGACAGAGGTGTACTGTGTATATCCACATATCGCTGATGGTGTGGGGCAAGCTCATTGCCATTTCAAGCAACATTCCAGATTCCCAATTGCTTTTAAAGATTTTTCGACAGAAAAATCACACGTTGTCCCAACTAGTTTTCAAATTATCGGCCCGAATTTCGGCGCGAATGTGCTTCGGGGTAGGAGTAGCACGAAATTTCCACCCAAAACTTCGGGATTAGATACGTTTCTTAATAGACTTACTGGATCTCGTGATCGCCACACGCATATCGCGTGAGGGCGCTTGATCAACGAGTCAGTAAAAATATTATTTTAATTATTATAGTAAAGAAAGCCCCCGTTTTTTCCATCAAAACCGGTAGCATTGTCGAGGTGTCTCATCAAAACCGGTAGCATTTCAATATCGACATGGCCGCCCGCGCAGGCGCAGACGCGCCGCGCGCACTGGCATTGAACTTGAGTAAGGTCAGTTCAATATGCGCATACTCGCTCCATTCATAATACTACACGAAGCTATCATCATTCGTACGAGACATTGTAGTGGGAAAAATTCGCATTTTATATTTATGAAAGTTTGCAGTAAATTATGATTGGTTTGAGCTTTCGCTTTGAATTTGGCAGCAACAGTATGTAGGTATAGATCGTTTAATTCACTAAGACATGCCATATCCTATCTTCTAATAGCTACAGTGCAGTGGTCAATGTTCTGTTACTTGTGATTTGTCGTAGTCATCGTTATATTATCAGAGGGCTTAGCACGAAAATTTTACGTTACCGTGACGATAGCAAGTTTATTTTGCTATCCCTATCACATTATAAATGTACTAAATGAACGTGAACGTGACAGTACCATTACTCCCTAGTACGCCAACGTCAATATTTTCGTGCTTAGCTCTTAGTACACGCGTGTAATGATCTAACTAATGCCTAGCAGAATATTGCACATTTGCTCTGTAAGCGATTAGGCCTTCCTCTTATTGTAAGTTTATGCCTAAAGTAAAATAACGTATTTTCGGGGATTGAACGGTGCAGGTACACCGTCACGCCTATATTCTCAAAGCGGGGGTGGCAGAGGTGTACTGAGTACACCCACGTTACGCCGACGATGTTAGGTCCCACGTAATAGGGGGCGAGCCTATTACCATATACCGGGCACAATTCCAGACTCCGGACTCATACTGGGAATTTGTCGTTACAGAAACTAAATTTATCCGGCTTAGGATTTGAACCTAGGACCTCGTGATCACAAAGCGATGTGCTTTACCACCAGACTAACGAGGCAATCTCACAAAGCGATGTACCAGCCACCAGAACAATATATGATATATCCTTACATATAGACACAACTGATAGAGCTTTATCATTAATATATCGTTGACTTTACGTTGCGTAGGTTACTCTAGTCTTGGATAGGTGGAGATCGGAAAAATTTGAAACACAAAGAACCAATATACTTGCCTATTGAGCACGCTTGCTCATATAAGAGCGTGATTCTGGGACTGAATCTATTGCACTTTTAACTAGATACGTTTATTCAAATACTGACATATTTTTCATCCATGGTGTACTCATTACTAAGTTCTGAATGTCTCTAAATGTCTGTCACTACGTACCTTCCTGAAATATATTCCTGAAATTATGCATACAAAGCTATGTATCTAGTATATTTCGTGTATCGTTCCTACAGGTATTTCATTAATATTTTTATAATAATAAATTTTTCGTTATTTTTATACTAAGAATTTCAAATATTCAAAAGTAATTCTTATTTTTTTTAAATGGATGTCTACTCTTGTTTGCGAGAACGGTATTATCAACGTTCGTATAATTTGTCACCGTCGTTCTTCGGTTTCGTTTACATAAACCGCTGACGAAGACGTGCTTTAATTGCAATTAATATTGAAACGAATTTGTTGGAGTGCTCGCGGACAGAATACGAGCCGGCGAGGAACTAATAGAGTGATCATTGGCGATTTAGTAAAGTAAATGTTGTCTTTTAAGTACCATCAAGTGGTTCGTAGCGCTGCGTGATTTCTAAGGCTAAATAATATTCGGCTTGATCGTTTGTGGCATTTCCATATGCGAGCGTCTCCGTGCTTCGGCTGTAATAACCGGTTTGTACCGGGTAATTCTTGAAGGGCAAATTAAAAGCCTTATAAGGGGCTTGATAAGTTCCAACAGCAAACTAGCGATGTCTAATTCGTGATCGAACCTCTCGTTTGAAAATAGGAAACGTTGGGTAGATCGGAGAATGGGAGTAAATCATTCACGCGCTCTGAGGCTCCGAGAGTGTGTGTAAATGATCTACGCTGTTGGCCGCGGGGCCTTTACAGCTTTACAGACAAGAGGGCGAGCGCGCAACCACTACGCTCGAGCCAGAAGGGCAAGGGGGAACCAACCGGCGGGCAAGGGATTCTTCAACCTCGCCGGCGAGGTCGGTGTTTGATCCTGTGTGCGGTATCTGTATCCGAAAGAAGGGATGTAAGGGCATCGGGAGGGTCAATGAGAACATGCCGCCGAGGGTAGTAGCGGTTGTGAAATTAGAGTTATAATTTAGTAAAAATTTGCTACTTTCTGTATGTAAAATAGAATGTATGTAAAAACGATCATCTTGACAATGTGTCGGATCGAAATATCATTTAGTAAAGAGGTTAAATGTTGAAATACGAGTTAATCTTTTTAAGTTAGGATTCCTATGACGTAAAAAACAGTTGTTTGTTTTCTCCGCTAGTGTTAAGTACTCAGTAACAAATTATACTTAGTCATAATCAGATGAAGTAAATTTCTGTATTTTATTTATATTTTCAACATTTTAAATTGCTTAATAAAACAAATTCGCCAACACAATCGGCCGTGGGTCCAGTACTCGGCACCCTCAGACAACACTCGAGTGCTAATTACTAAAGCTACCGGCGACAATGCGAATTTTTCATCGCGCCGCTGATTTGCATGTTGTTTGCGTGCGGTGTTCGTAACGGCCGTCTGGGCCCTTATTCGACCAGTTAAACACGTAACGCGGCGCGTGACGATAACTTCGTGACGTGATCGGCTAATAGTTTTCCAGTGGCACTCAAACATAGGCTCACAAATGGCCCTGTTTAGACTTTTTTCGTATGCGTGGTGCTTGTCCTAGTTGTAGTCTCCTTGCCTATATTATATTCCAATTTTAGTGCCGTCCGCTTTGACAAGGAGGGAAGTAAAATTTCATTTTTTCCTACTCCTCCTGCTCTCTTTCTTTCTAATTAAGTTTGTTGCGGGTTCCAAGACAATTACCCCCGAGGTTAAACCCTGGTGTCATCTAAAGAGACCATTGAGGATCCTGGCTTAAGGTTTAGCCACTTTGTCGACCGACGCAGCGCGACGGGGACGCGACCTAGGGAGTTGTAATGTCCTGATATGTACGTCACACAGCTGTGCCACGCTCCGTGCAATGACAAACGTCACGACCCACCACCGTCGCGCCCGACGCGATTACTAGCGAACTTAGCTAGCAGAGCATGGCAGGAGTGAGACGCCAATACCCGTGCAAGCGGGACGCTAGTGTCGGACGGCCGCCCGGTCGGCGCGACGTTGCGTCCGCAGTGTGACGTGCGCGCCGCGCTGCCGATCGCCAACCGAGCGTCAGCCGAGCGCGTCTGTCGCGCGTCGTCGGCTTTGTAACCAGTGCTGCCAACTCTAATTTTAGAAAATTGGTAGATTAAGTGCAAAAATTGGCAGATCTACCTACTCGTATCATTCTAGTTCAGTCTGCACGCTTTGCAATAAACATAAGATTTTCCTATCGTACTTTCTTCAAACTAACCTGCATATTCCTTTTCTTTGTTCCATGATTTCAAATAGTTTTGGTCATAACGCCTTTTTTTTTTAAGTGGACCTTTCGACCTTTAGTCGTCTATGGA